>CAKALG010002720.1:0-18641 GCA_916700815.1 Helicolenus hilgendorfi | reverse complement strand
GCACAGGGGCCAGCGTTATTTCCTTAGATGGATCAGCCATCCCCTTCTCAATACCAGTCTCCATGGCTCACACTCTCCCCTTGTGCTCTGAAGCCTCCTCCACCTCTCTGTCTATACCCACTCTCTCAATTCCTGTTTCTGACGGCACGTTTGCGTCAGTCTCAGAGATCCCAACTGTTTCTACGGCCTCTGTCCTGGAAGCTGCAGCCTCACAGACCATTTTGGCTTCAGTTTCAGACGCCAAGGCCGCTTCCGAGGCGGCTATTGTGCTGCCGGACATTCAGACAGTGATTGTCGGCGAAGAGGTTTGTGGGAACGAACAATCAGCTGCCGTCCCAAGTGATGGAGAGCAGAGGACAGCAGATAACCCCTCAGGTGAACCTGAAGGGGCCACAGCTCAAGATGCTGTGTAGAGAATGCATGCGAATAGAAAGAATCCAATGTGGGAGTGGGGGGATGTACAATCAAATGTCAACCCCGCTTTCCACGTTATATCATGTATATATATACTTTAGCATTAGCAGTGTGTGAATGTGTGGTCTGACCATGTGGTGTTTCATCATTATTAGGATCTTAAGTCCAGTGTTTCATTACCAGACTTGGATGTGACGTTCAGTGTTTGTCGCACTCTTTTGGAACACGAAGGTATTCATTAAAAATCACAAGAATTAGCTGTGCTTTAGTCAGAGATAAAACTAAATTATGATTATGGTATTTGTGTGATTTATGTCAGGGATAGTGTACAGCGAGCCGGGGTCCTGCCGCATCACCCTGTTGGGGTTTATTCACAACAATGACCCACTAGCTGTACATTATCATGCTTATTACACAGCTACTTGAGAAATCAATAATTGGACACAAAAACAGTCCGCCAGAGTCCAACATCAGAACTGCACCCATAGCAACGGTCTGTTATACATAGCAACAGTCTGCTATAAAGAAATAACAGACCGTAGAACGCCGTGATTGACCAATCAGAATCGAGTATTTCAACAAAGCCATGGAATAATAAATAATATTGTACATATCTTATAATTCATAGGGTGAAATGTGGCACAAATTATATTGAACACAAATTAATGTTAAATGAATTTCATATAAAGCCAGACATCACATCAGGTTCAGTACATTTTTACCAATCAAATGAATATCAGACATCTGTTCCCCATACATTATGTAGTGCAGGAGTTACAACTTTGATGGGAACCTTGTCAGAAGACCTTGGCAGCTGCACAACAGCACCCCAGTGAATCCTCAAGTAGCTCTCTGTACACCTTTGGAATAACAGCATAGTCTGCTTTACTCTGCTGATGATTTATGTGGGTCTGAATGTAAATGAAGTTGTGTAAATCCTTCAAAGATTCTGGCACTTTTTCTTTTTTGGAACCATTTCCATATAACCACAGCTGTGTGTTTCAAAATGTTTCCTATGCTCAGCAGATACCTGTGTAAAAAGCCTTAAGGATTTATAGGACTGCCTCCAATAAAAATTCTAGTTTTTCCCTAAATGTTAAACTTTGAAGTTGAAGTTTGGGATTTTTAACTCAATGAAAAATGATTTGGCTGTTTTAAATTAGTTGGTGAGTTCTTTTCAAACGGAACTCACAAGAAAATGTGAACTTTTAAAACTTTTGATTTATCATAAACAATCACAAAATCTGAATCTGTTACCATTAAAACAATATTGTCAATTTGGACACTTGCAAAGATGGAAGGGCAATCATATGTCGATGGTGGCATGAGAGCATGAGAAAGGTAATGCACACTAAACATAATGTAGACACTCTATCACTGCTGTGTAAGGACATGGAGCTGTAATGTCAGAACTAGTGTACTACAGTAAGAGATTGATTTGATTGATTTTTCTATTCACCACCCCAACAAGCTTCATGTTTTAGTGTCAGGTTACAGTCAGTGGATCTACAGCAGCGGCATGAATGACACACAAAGGAATGTAATAGATCAATAAAGTAACATATGAGTTTGATTATACGTCAGTTCAAACAATAGCAACAAATATTGTGTTGAGTTGTCATAGATTCAACTTGAAATATATTTATGCATTTAAATGGAGTGACAACCAACTTAAAGGAACAGTGTGTAACATTTCAGGGGATCTATTAGCAGAAATGGAATATAATAATCATAACTATGTTTTCATTAGTGTATAATCATCTGAAACTAAGAATCGTTGTGTTTTTTGTTAGCTTGGAATGAGCCCTTCACATCTACATAGGGGTCGGGTCCTCTTCACGATGCCATGTTGCTCCGCCATGCTTCTACAGAAGCCCAGAATGGACAAACCAAACACTGGCTCTAGACAGGGCCTTTTGCGTTTTTACGTTACCTGAAGGCCACCGTAGTTCTCAGACACGCTTGTGAATCTGCGGAAACGTGAGCCGCAGAGTGCAAAACCGTGGTACCACCAGCCACTGTCTGACTTCTGTTGTTCCTAAAGTAGTGTTATTATGGTAAGGATGACCTCTGAGCGAGGCGAACGGCGTTACCACGGTGTTGCACTCGGCGGCTCACGTTACCACAGTCTTGGAAAGGGAGGGGTGAGCGGAGGGGTACTCAGTTGGTTGCAATCTGCAACCAGGCCACTAGATGCTACCAAATCCACACAATGTCCCTTTAAAATACTAATAATTCAGCTAGCCCATGTTCTTACCCATTTCATTTTCCTCATTTTTTTTTGCACTACTGGAAACATGCATGGTACTGGGATATTCCCTGAACTTGGAAAGTGTTAATGTAATATAATTATAATAAATACGACCAAATGTGAACGCCTCAATTCAAAGTACAGAGTGTGCCTCATGGCATTATGTTGGTAAAGATAATAAAAAGCTTGGAAGTGTATTACATATAACATTGCTGTTTGAAAGGTAAGGTCAAAGGCGGAACAGCACAGCTGGGATTATAATATCTTTATTATTATTGTCCATTCGCACTAGCATACAGATCATATCCAAGGTCCATTGTCATTCCATCTGGAAGAAGCTGGATACGCAGGGCGACTGACCCTTTAGTAAAAACTTTGGTCTGGCTCACACTAGTGAATGTAACACAACGCTAATCTATACACAATGACATGCTTAGCGACTGGCCATTTGGAAGGTGCACTGCAGCAGTAGACCTTCGATGATGAGTTCACATCACAACACGGCACAAGATGAGTGACTAATGATGCACATTACCCCCAAGATTACTGCCCTGGAAATAAGTGAGTAAAGGTTTCCGTGTCAGTGCTTTTCATTCAGAAATACATATTCCACAGGCAAACTATAAATCACAGCTTACAGATTCAAACATTCAAAGTATTATTACATCAACAAAACTTAAAGTAATAAATTATCCTGGTGTGTGGGGGAAAAGAAAATCAGTAGTTGTGATTAAATAAAAATGTTTAACAGTCTACACTTGGTGCATATCATCGCCCTTCTTCAAGAAGAGTCTCTCGCCGTTGATGGTAAAATGGAAATCCGCTTTTTGTGTGTCTGTAATAACTAGCTTTGAGAACAATCATGACATTGATTTGACCCCTTCCCTTCTGCTCCAACAAATACAAAATTAATATAATGGTACATTCTTGAAATACATACACACCATGATAATCTTATGTACAACAAACTGAAACATTTAAATAATCAGTTTAAATATATAATAAACTAGATTTAAAAAAAAGAACTCGCTGCGTCTGACTAGGAAACGATAATTGTACAAAACATGCAGTGCTCGTTGTCAATACTAACATCAGTTTCAATACAATATACCGTTCTGAAATCCCCCAGCAGGACAGATTCCAGCAGAAAAGGTATGCAGCAATCCTCTAGACAGAGGTGAGGGCGAGAGGATTTACATTCCGACTAGATTCAGATATGCTCGTAAGGAAAGCAAAGATAGTACTCTGACAGTATAGCAGTGAGCGGTGGAATATTCAAAGTCATCAGCAGACACTCATCTCAAGATGCTATACACGGTGAGGTGACTGAAAAGTGTGAGTGTGTGTGTGTGTGTGTGTGTGTGTGTGTGAATGCATGCGTGATGGATTTGTCCCTCCGTGCTGCATTTATAACCCCAGGGTTTCTTTCATTTCAAATCCCCTTCGTCACCCTGGATGGTCTTTTTGATGCGCAGCAGGAGGGTTGTGTGCCACTGGTCCAGACGTGAGACTGAATCGAAGTCCTTTACCTGCAGGTGGGAGGAAGGGACATGGAGATGAGCTTTTTATTCCCCCAAAATTAGGATTACAACTGGTAAATTTCTGCTCAATTATATTCATTTCAAGATTACTTTATTTGTCCCTAGGGAAACTTGGACATAAAGGCTGCGGCCAGTGGGCTACCTCTGGGTCTGAAAAGTGAAGCCAGTGCAGTAGTGCCTTAAACTTGCATTCTTTCTAATAGCCAGCAGGGGGCGACTCCTCTGGTTGCAAAAAGAAGTCAGATTGTATAGAAGTCTTTGAGAAAATGATCCCACTTCTAAACTTGATTTATTACCTCAGTAAACATTGTAACAAAGAGTATAGAAGCAAAGAGACAAGAGCCACTGCCGCCATTTTGGACTGAAAACGCTTTTTATATTTATAATATTTTATTGTTCAACACTATCACGGCGTTGTCCGGTCTGGGAGTTGTCTGTGTTTTCCTCATAGAACTTTAACCCTTACACAGTGTGTAGTTCATGAAACTTAATTGTAACCTTTTTGGTCGCCTGAAAATGTCTTGTTCAGCGTACGGTCGTACTTAGCTCAACCCTCTCACTGTCACTGTCTCACTGTCTCAGTGTCACTTCTGGTCGCAAAAAAGCAACATGGCGACGGGTATAATGCAGAACTCGAGGCTTCAAAGCGGCAGTCTACAAGCCAATGGGTAACGTCACGGTGACTACGTCCACTTCTTATACACAGTCTATGGCTGCCACATAAAAAAATTACAATTATAGTGCAGTAACAGATGTAAAGTGCATTAAAATACATGCAACATAGTCCCTCATTTCACACCCTCCTTATGAGGACTCTCCACTCCAAGTTAACTTTGAAAACTCTTTTAGGAGCTCAGCTATATATGGATGCACTCCATCAGTCTGCACCAGTTCCATATAAACACACAGTCCTGGGAGACTGAATGGATACCTGAGATCCAGCTTTCAACTTTTTTTTGAACACACGAGGGATCCAACAAAAGTACAAGAGCTGAAGCAAAGGGATTCCTGTGCTCACCAAAAAAACCTTGTTTTAAAACTTGAGAACTTTCTTAGGGTATACAAGACTTACTGCCTCTGTGAAAGCTTCGCAGTTCTGTTCCTCATGAGCATCGAGAAGTTTCTGTTGAGACAAAAAAAATGTAGGTTACTCATAGAAACTGAACAGATTAAGGGGGAAAAAGTAAGCCATCAGATTCCTCAGGAGTTCTTAGTGTGGAGTTACCTTCAACAGTTTGCATTCTCTGGAGTCTGAGAAAGCCGGGAACATCTCCTCGTATTTTTCAACAGCAATCTGTGGAGACACAGCGTGTTAAACTTCTATCACAACTCCCAAATCCTGAGAACAGCACCACAGAGGTATAAACTCGCCCTGGCGTTGAGCTCGTCGACGATGAAATGACAGAGGGAGGCTTTGAAGAAATACTCTTTTGCGCTGTATTTCAGCAATGGGTTGTCCATCGTGTTGGCTCCAACCTACATGCATCCATATCGTACAAAAAGAAAATTAGAAATGTCAGCATCGCCGAATCAGTGTTGATTGAGAAAGTGCAAGCGTGACACTCAAATACAAGTAGTGCACACCTGCTCGTAGATCTCGATAGCCCTCTGGTACTGCTCCAACTGAGCACAGTAGCCCCCCACCTTCAGCAGACACTTGTTGGCAGAGCTAAGGGAAAAAAGGTACACAACATATTTAATACATGACAGACTATATATGAGAGCTACAGTATACTGTATATCTGGAGTATGTGATATCACTTGATACTTTGTTTTAAAAGTTTGTAGTGTGCACTTCAATAGCATGCGACAGTAGAAATGAATGGAAATGTGATGGCCTTCTTTTGACCTGTCATAGTCGGAACGGCACAGGTGTAACTAATAACATTAACGATGACTCTGATCTATTTAAGTGTCCCAGTGAGGCATAACAGTGTGACAGCGAGGCAGCATGCACAACACCAGGGACCCTGAACCTGCCACTGTAAATGTAAAACAGCCCTTGATAACTTTATTACTTACACCTGTGTGTTTCTTTCTGTGACATGTCACGGAACAGGCCTTCTGTGAAAAATGCCTACTGTTTCTGATCAATCTCATTATCATTGTTGCAAAGTTTTACAGTCATAAATTATTAATGAATTTGCGAAAGTAAAACTTCACTTTAATGTTTTCAAGAAAGAAATGGAACTAATTTATATATTAAGAAAAATTTGAGTAAAAAACAAAAACGATAGTAAAACATGGAAACTGTGCTCCCAATTTAATGTTTCTCTTAAGTTACTATTTATTTTGATGAATATTTTTATTGAACCCTGGTATGTTTTATGTTTTAATTTTATGTTTCTCATTTTATGTTTGTTTTTATTTATTTTTATCCCTTCATAGCCACTGCCGCCATTTTGGACTGAAAACACTTCTTATATTTATAATATTTGTATTGTTCAACACAGGCCATTTTGATAGACATTAATTCTGACATCCATCCATCGATCTATTATCTGTAATCTGTAAGCTCTGTTAAATGAAGGTTAAATACTTTAAAAACACTGAAAACTCTCTACTGCCATGGGAGAGATCTGAAATCCTCACAAAAACCTGGTAAATGTAGCCTTGATTATCATAGCAGGGAAAACACAGGTGTAACTAATAACAATAATGAGTGCAGGGCCCTAGTGTCCTGCATGTTGGCTCACCTGCATATGCTTGTTAATGTCATTGGTGACAGCTGTGCTTTCCCTGCTGTGAGTCAAAATGTGAAAAAGGCTCCTATGAACAAGAGCATTTCTGATTCTGTAGGAGCCATATGGAGATGGAGATAGAAAGTCTGTTCAACTTATTTACTAGTTGAAATTGTCAACATTAACAAATTAATATAAAAACAAAATTAAAACTGAAATTGTTATTCTTTACAACAACATTCTAGCCTTAAACTTAAACAATGTGTAACATTTCAGCAGATTTATTAGCAGTTTTCTTTAGGGTATGATCAACTGAAAATAAGAACTGTTGTGTTTTCGTTAGCTTAGAATGAGCCCTTTGTCTACACAGGGAGCAGGTCCTTTACACGTAGTGCGCCATGTTACTCAAACCAAACACCGGCTCTAGAGAGGGCCTTTCATATTTTTATGTTAGCCTTTATACCGTAGTTCTTCCACACTCTTATGAAACTGCATGAGCTGCAGAGTGCAAAACCGTGGTACCGCCAGCAGCCGTCTGACTTCTGTTGCTCCTAAAGTAGTGTTATTATGGTAAGGATGTCCTCTGAGCAGGGCGAACGGTGTTACCATGGTTTTGCACTCGGAGTGAGCGGAGGGGTACTCAGTTGGTTGCAATCTGCAACCACACCACTAGATGTCACCAAATCCACACACTGTACCTTTAAAGACTTATCATTATATATATGAATATACAGTATGTTATAGTACCTGTTGGATTCTTCCCCTTTGTAGTAGTCTGCTGCTTGTTCATAATGTGCAATAGCCTTTACAAAAGAAAAGCAACAAATACGGTTCAAAACAAATATGCCCAAATATGTGATATTAATAAATATTAGAAGCATTAACCGACTATGTAACCTCGGATTATGTGATATTACCTTTTCGATATCCACCAGTTCAGACTCGTAGATCTCTGCGATATTGATGTGGTGTTTGGCTGCAATGGTGAATCTTCCCTGGAGGAGGAGGGGAAATCATTACTAACTGGATCTATCCACAGACGCCTCTCGAGTCAATGAAAAGTGTTGCGTTACATTCTCAGTGCAGAGGCGAGGTCAAGCAGTAGCCTGTGGCTTCACGTCTACAAGGTTTTAGCTTCGGGAATTAATCCTTGCTAAAGGGAATAACAAGTAGACAATTTGATCAAGGTATCAGTGTTTAATAAACAAACGTGTGTGTGCTGTGAATAAGTTGATATGGGCCCAAAAATTAAATCTGGTAGTGGGAGGAAAGGCAGGGATCATTCAGATGATGTGATATGATAACTAATACTGTAAATCAAAGGAGAAGAAGTCACAACTACACAATTTTCAGCTATAAAAATGATATGGCCAATTTTACTGTTGTGGATCAAGACATAGACGGACACTTTCTATACGCATCTTACCATGTCTGTGTATATTTCGATGGAGGCATTTAAACACTTGATTGCCTCTTTTGGCAGCATAGAGGCAAGAGGAGGGAACAGTTAGCCATCATGTTAGTTTTGTTGAAAACCATTGCATAGCACCTCATTGATACAGATCAGTCTGCATGCTGAGTTCAACAGGGTGAAATGAGGCAAATGATGCAAAGCAAAGTTTATTTTATGCGACAGGTAAAATAAATAAATGGGGCCACAGCGAGTACAAAGAGCACTATAACTCAACTAATGGTAAATTCCATTTCAAGGGCAATATCTCCAGCACATTATAATTCATCAAGTGCTTAAAGTATCAATAGCAAAGCGACTAAGGCAGAGTGTAAAAAGTGAGATCTTCCTCATTAAAAAACTACAGGCTCATAGTAGTAGAGAGTAGTAAACTGCCCTGACGTTCTGTCAAATCTGTGAGAATTCCTGGTTCACCGAATGTTTTAGTAATCTAGACAGTTCTCAATCTATGATGATTCATCTCTGGAGACTTGACTCATTTTCTGTCACCTTATCGCCTTATTTCCACACAGCTAGGTGTGGGAATCCTCTAGCTCAGGGGTTGGCAACCTTTCTGATATGAAGTGCCATTTTAAAATGTTCTTGTTAATCAGAGTGCCATATCAATATTAAGGTTAACATTAAGTTTAATTATGACACCACATCAAAATTTAAATCTCCCAACAAATGTGTAATTTTATTCCATCCATATAGGCAATGTGCTTAGCAACATTTTTTTAAATCAGGACTGTAATTATATATGAGAGCGCTCTACAAGAAAGCTGCATCCTTATGAAAACTTCCACATAGATCGGAGTTGAAATCATTAACCCTACCAACCTACCACCAGTCTAGTTTATCAGCAATACACTTAGCAATTCTGCAAAGAAGGAAAAGAGTAGTAGCCAATCAGAGGCAAAGTAGGGCAGGTCTGTGCGGAACGCGGGTGGGGGAAAAAAAATCAATCAAAATACTGTAAATAACAGGCCATGCAGCTGCCAATAGCTGATTTGGCATGTGGATGAGAGGTCAAGGCACTTTAACATTTCCAAAAAAACATATAAAAATAGTGTGGCACTGGTTTAAGCTACCACTTGCCACCATTGGCATGCATGCCTAAGGCCCCAGTCGTGTGCTCCTCTCATGCACCATGCAACGCGTTTTGCTAGCGGTTTTTAGACGAGCATTAAAGTTCAAATATTCGCAACTTTTCAGCGCCAGGCGTGTACTTGCACCACTCGTCAATGTTAAACCTGGCCCAGGCAGCCAATGACATCAAGCAAGAGGCAGGCTTTACTACTTAACCACTTTATTCTTGTTTTGATGCCAGTAGATGTGGTAAGGCTAACTAGCTAGCTAGCTGTTGGACTGTGAGAGGGAATTGGGAATCCATATCTTATGTTGTGATAGTTTCATGTAGGCTACTGTTTTTGTGAGAGAAAGCGAGAGAGACCACATTTTTCTGTTAAATCACATTTGATCGCCCGCTTGCAAGCACACAGCCCAGCACCACTGTTTTGCCCAACGCACTTTGCCAAGGTGTTTTTGAAGCGGCCACACCTGTAGCGATGCGTCTCTATGTGATCAGCGCCTAAGGTTGCCTACCCCTGCTCTAGCTAGTCAACTTTGCTACAAACAGTATTCATGAAAACACTCTTCATGATAAGTCTTTTAGTCATGGATGAGATAAATTAAAGCAACAACTGTCTCAACATTTCATTACTTAACCGTACAAATATTTATTTAAAAAAGGGAAATAGAAATCCAGGCATTAAAATGTAAGAAGTGGTTTAAAATTAGGTTTGAACCTAATGCGTTACCACGTCATCTCACCATTGGGGTCGGACTTCTTGTAAGCATTTCCTGCATCGATGAAACTGGTGGCACAGTCGTGTTTATTCTGCAGCTGCATGTGGAGTCGTGCAGCCTTGCAGAACGCTCCTCCAGCAGCTGAAGACAGAGGAAAAAAGAGAAGGACAGAAACTTTCACACACATACTTTGCATTTAGCTTACACTCTAATTTATGCACATAATCCCACCTATTTTTTTTACTTGTAGCACCTTCACAAGTGCTGCGCTTTGCAGTTATAGTGCCAAACAAATCAGCACATAATCCTACAGCTTCTCAAGTGTGTTGAGATTGATAAGGTGGATAATATGTTTAGTAGAAAACTGCTTATCGTACCGCTCCAGTTCTTGGCCATCTTGAACATGTTGGCTGCTCTACAGTACATCTCACATGCTTCTTCCACTTTGTGAGGTCCTCTAGACAAAGAATGGAAACAAAAAAAAAACACAGTTGAGTAGTAGTAGTGCACATTTTTATACAGGCTCCATGGCATACTAAGGTAAAAAAAAATCATCAGTCTGACCTACATATTGAAGTTATATCTAGTAAATTATGCCTAAACAGCACCATAGGGTGATGAACTGTATATCGTGCCAAGTTGCTGCATTTCTCATGGAGATGCAATGGTCAGATTGGTGGACTTGCTTATATAAATCCCTCTACACGGCCACTATAGATCTCCCTCCCTCCATGACAAGAAGTGGACCCCTGAGAGCTCACTGCAGTTGTAATAATACTCTGGCCATTCAATCATGACAGAGGATTACATCACAGCTTGGTCAGCCACAGAATTACCAGAAAGCCTGCCAATAACTGCAGACTGGTAACATCAGGGGGTCACCTAGGACAGAGCTTTGGAAAAAAGACTGAGTCATGCAAGACAATAGCTGCTGGCTTTTTGCATTTTGGGCCCATGAAAACAAAGCCTTGCTGGTAAAATATTCAAATATAAAATGACATGCATTTATTTGATTTAAACAACAACATATTAATGATCTCCCCAAGGTCACTGGTAGATAATAAGTCGTGGACAAGAATCACAGTGTCTCTAACCTTTGTTAGAGAAACAAGAATTATTATTTTCTAATGTGAATGCAGGCATTATGAATTAAAGGGAAAAGTGCTTTCTATGTTTAAGTTAATTTTGTTATTACCAGTCAGATAAGCTTGTAAATTAGGTGCAATCTTGAAGAATGCTCTGCCTCTGTCATTTTTGTTGCACGTTATTCCTGCCTGGTGCCATTGTCACTCCTGTACTTCCTACCATGTTTGTACATACCATGTAATCATGGCATGGAGTTAACAAAAAACATCATCCTTTAACCGCTACTGAACCTTGGGTGTATGGGTTTTGGGCAGGGCCTGAAATTAACCTTTTTCCTCACCTGCCACTGTGGCAGGTCACTGAACATTTCTACCGGCCTCTCAATTTTTTTTGTCTGCCACTTCTGAAATCTAGGCAGAACACTTTAAAATTGTAAGCACTGAGTCAGTGGTACCAGACCGTAGAAATTTTGAATATATCATGTAACCTTAATCCATAACTATATTTAATTTAGGCTTTAGAATTGCTTTTTAAAAATAATATTTCTTGATGTAAGGAAAACCTGTCTGCTATGGTGGCAGGTGACCTGAAATGTTTACCTGCCACACCCAACATTTACCCTGTTATTTTGCAGGTGGCAGGTGCTAATTTCATTCCCTGGTTTTAGGGATTAACTCAGGTGGTAATGAGTGCACTGATAAAAGCAAAAAAAAAAAACATGTTATAAACACTGTTACAAGCAATAAATTCACTGTGGCCACTGCCTCCTGGAATTATGATGTTAAGTCAGAATTGAATGTGTTTTAGGTTGAGTGTTTTTTCCACAAAAACTGGCGTATCTTCACTTGCATATAGAAATAACCTCCTGACATGTAATCATAAAGAAATCAACTGTTCAGACAAATACATATAGATAAACGTACAGTATATGTCACCTTGCACAATGCGAAGGCTGTGTGAGACTATATAGAAATGGTGGCAAATAATAGGTTAAATAGATTATAGGTTAAAATAGATATCACAACCTTCTAAGTTAAGGTTATCACCAGTGTGCTGCGTAGCTTCTCTCTACTGTAGGTTCAGTAGAGTCGTGATCTGTTGACTTGTTTACAATGACGCTAACTTAGCTAACGGGGATTGTTACACTGAATGTCGTCCCACTGGTTTAATATCTAACTATCTACAATATATGGTTGATAAATACACCGAGAGCTGACTGACTGTATGTCTACATGAAGATGGGCTGCGTGTTAACTTAACTGTCAGTTAACGGTTGCTAACTGTCAGTTAACGGTTGCTAGGTTAACTAACTGTCAGTTAACGGTTGCTAACTTGGTTGCTAACTGTCAGTTAACGGTTCCTAGGTTAGCTAACTGACAGTTAACGGTTCCTAGGTTAGCTAACTGTCAGTTAATAGTTGCTAGCTGGTTTGCTACTGACAGTTAGTTAACGGTTTCTAGCTTGGTTGCTAACTGTCAGTAAACGGTTGCTAGGTTAGCTAACTCTCAATTAACGGTTGCTAGGTTAGCTAACTGACCATTAACGGTTGCTAACTTGGTTGCTACTGTCAGTTAACGGTTGCTAGCTGGGTTGCTACTGTCAGTTAACGGTTGCTAGGTTAGCTAACTGTCAGTTAACGGTTGCTAGCTGTCAATTAATGGTTGCTAGGTTAGCTAACTGTCAGTTAACGGTTGCTAGGTTAGCTAACTGTCAGTTAACGGTTGCTAGCTGTCAATTAACGGTTGCTAGGTTAGCTAACTGTCAGTTAACGGTTGCTAGGTTAGCTAACTGTCAGTTAACAGTTGCCAGCTTGTTGCTAACTGTCAGTTAACGGTTGCTAGGTAGCGTGTCGGTTCTTTGGTGCAGTGCTTGTCTTATTGTCTTACCCTCCAAACATTCCTCCCAGAAAAGAGCCAGAGGACTTGACTTTCTTGTCAGCGTCGGCCATCAGCTGAATGGCTTCCTTCTCTTTCCCGGTGTTGTCCATTTTCTTTGCTTTATGTGATACAAACTTATAAGTGAGACAGAAACAAACACCCGCAGAGGATTCCGCTGTGTACAGTGAGGATTACAGTCGACGGGTTTATTCAGCGTAGGCGGGTAACAAGCTATAGTGGCTTAGCCGAGTAACCGTGGTGTCGCTGGGAGTTGTAGTCCTTTACGTCATGAACACAGTTGGCTTCAAGGGCAAAAGAAACTACAAATACCAGTGAAAAGCTATTTTTACATACCGCGATTCGCGAAAATAATATGTAACAGCCATTTATTATTTTTTGTCGTTAAATTTGACTCACTATTCATTTATGTTTAATTTTCACTTCTCCGTAAAGATAAAAGATCATGTGTTATTGTCCGAAAAAGCCTAAAGAAGCAACATAATAGGTGTACGTCGTGTTTCTGTACAACAGAGGGCGCTAAAACATCACAACCAAAACTGACTCGGCATCCTCTTCACACTTCGTCTTTCACACCTGTGACCAGGGTTGGACCAGTGACATCATCAATGTGTGCAAAAACATAAAATGCCACAGAATTATGCATGTTTTTGGGATACAGTATACATATTTAAATAGAAGGAAGTATAAAAATGGGAGCAGTATATACAGTATTGACAATAAACAGACTATTAACAAAATTGCACAAGTGGAAAATGTTATTTCACAGTGAGAATGAAATGAAATTCCACCTGGAAATAAACTTGGACACATTTAGAATGTTTGTTTAAAACTGTGAAATGGTCTACGGCTTGTTTCAAACGCACAGTTTCTGAATACGGGCTGTGTGTATTTCTCCATGGATTAAGTATTTTTGATACTTTCGCAGTATTTATATATCACTTTAACCTGCTTTATGATATAAAAGACATGAAAATCTCACTTTTTATAATATGGGACCTTTAATAGTAAATCAGTAACAACAAACAAATGTAATTCCTCCCACACATTCAACCACCCAGAAAAAAATGTTGGATGGATGAAAAATTGAAAACAAAATAATAAAAAAGTGAAGTTTGTCCTGAGGGCGGCGCCAAAGTAAAGACTGAGTTGTCACTGAGATGAAATGGTTTATTCTCTGTATGAGGAATTAAATGACCACAATTTCTACTACTCCGGTGTCAGATTGTTACATTTTCAAAAATTCAATCAAACGTTGTGCAACATTTTAATTGGTTAAAATGGGAATTCAGTTTGTGATTGTGGTACTGTTGGCGCTCTACTTCTGATTTAATAACTACAACTGTAACATATACAGACTGAAGACGCACAGCGATTCAACAGCAATATTTCCATTACATAAATTAAGACGTTTCCAACGTAACTTCATGCAGAAAAAGCAGGAAATTCATCAGAATACAGGAAATGAAGTGTTTGATGCTCAAAATTTCATATCATATCAGTTATCAGTTAGAGGAGTATCCTCGGGTTTCACTGCCTCTGGTCAGTGGAGTACATTCAATCCAAATCTATTAAAGGTTTGGATATCTGATTCTTCTTGGGGCGTAGTTGCAAAAACACTGACAAAATAGTGCATGTCTTTTCTGTTTTATTTTTAATTTTTCGCATAGCTGCATTTTAGAGCTGGTTCAGGTGAACCAGTGGTTTCAGAGGTTTACAATGGAGCCATATCATTGAACATGATTGTTCTATCAAAATTAGCACTTAGATGAACTGCTGTGTTTAGCATAAATAAAATGTTTTTTTGTTTTGTTTCTGTAAATTTCATAAGTTGACTTAACGAGTGGCTCACTTTACTGTATCCTACAAGTGGGTTTATTCAACATAGGCGGGTACAAGCCTAAACGTAATAGGTGTACGTCGTGTTTCTGTACAACAGAGGGTGCAAAAACATTTCAACTGACTCGGCATCCTCTTCATAATTAAGAAGGAAGTAATTTCACAAAATAGAGTTGAGCCATCTCTACATTACATTTTCACATCAAACTGTAGTTATGCAAACGCTTCTTGTGGTTTTCCCCCATGTCTTAAAAAGCACTGTTTTAAATAGATCTTTTCATAGTAGACATTTAGACTTGTCTTAGCAGGAAAAGCACTAATAAGTCTAATGGCGGTCAGTTTTCACAGTGTATAATGTAGGTAAAATAAACTCCACCTCGACCTGCTACATTAACATGGAGGTAATATTTATACAGCAATGTTATAAAACAGTCTGAAAGAAGAACTCGTTCTGAAAAGAGCATCATAGGCTTTATAAGTACAGTTTGCTGATAATTCAAAAGATAATGTCCGTGAGTCAGCATGCACAACAACGCCAACGCACTGGCACGAGAACTGGCAGACTTCATTGGAAAGCAACAATGTTCTTGATTCAGCTACACCTGGGCGTTTCCTGCTGTAACAAAACATGTTTATCCAAGTTAGCTTCAACCAGGAATGCTCTCCAAATGGGTGTAGACTCGCTCTAAGCTCTAAGCTCTAACCTTAACCTTAACCAAAGAAGTCTACTTGTAAAGTAACTTGCAGGGCCAGTTGTAGCCTACAAAGCTCACCACGCCATCTGCTCTAACATATATTTAGGCCTATACGTGTTAAGCACGTGTCTAGTTATCTTATCTTCTTCAACCCTGCACCTGGCAAAGGACGTGTGCTTTTACTCATCAGATGTACAAGGCTGATGCAAAGGGAAACACTGATGAGTGATAAACCGGTTTCGAATGTTCATGCCAAAGGCAATCATCATAAGATAAGAAAGAAAACCCATATCATCAGTGGTACTGAATGTACTATTGTAACTAATGTGCTATTGTATTATACATTAACTAATGATTAAACTGCAGTGCCAGCTGCTATTCACATGGGAGTAGGCTGTGTGGGGTTTGTTTAAACCTGCAGGGCAAATCTGATAATCTTTGTGCCTCGTGTCCGATCAGTTGGGCTCACTTGTGCGTACGAGTGTATACAAACATACTGCAGCTGAAAATCCCAACTGTGGGTTTTGTCTGCAATTAGAAGGGGATCTTTTAATGACCAGAATTAAGAGTATATATTAACAGTAAGCATAATCCATTTTAATGTTCATACAGGCACCAGACTAACGCTTTTAGACAGACAGAAACATTGTGAACCTATCCGTTAAAGCTTAGTTTTGTGAATAATTCAGATGTTCTGTAATTCTATGTCAGGTGTCAACTTGAAACTTTTTTTGCGTGTCCCTCTCCGAGACGCCCAGGATTGCTTGCGATCCTAATCGACTTTACTGTCTTTCAGAGGCTGTAGCAGACTCCGTTTTAGAGCTAGAGTGAAGGTGAATGAAACTAGAAAGCCTAAGGAATCCATTGAATACCACTGAATACCAACCATGTCATGTTGGCTTGGAAGGAGGCTGGAAGTTTTGCATTTAGGCAACAACTAGGACATGTACTTGGGCTTGATTACATTGTTTTCTATTGGAGTGTCCTAAATGTTTTTTTTAATTTACATTACCTTTCACACTCTTCTGTCCTGAAGTGGCAGTTAATATTACACACTAGATTCACGCACAGTCGATATGATTAAAGTAAAGTGTTTTTTGAACATTAAAGCATGTAAACATGTTCTAGTAAAAACCCAAAATACAAGGCTGAACCTGAATAATAGGTCCTCTTTAAGTCACTATCTATTGCCGAAGGAGGTAACACAATTGAGCCTATGGCCCACTGAGGAAAGTACTGTAATATTTATATATTTGCAGTATCACAAACCGTTTTGACTCAAATAGAAATTCTAAATCAACCACGACTGAAATCTTAAAGGTCCCACACAGTAAAAAGTTAGATTTTCATGTGTTTTTAAAGCAGGTTTAAGTAAATACTGTGAAAGTATTTAAACACTCAATCTTTTCTCCATAAAGATACTTTTTTCCCCCGGGAATGTCGCCACAGACACCCCGTGATACTGCAAATAAATCCTGCAATACCTTTATCAGTGGGCCATCAGCTCAATCACCATCGTGTTACCTCCTTCAGCAATGACAGACATTGACAGTGACTTAACAGACATTTATTTAAATTCAAATCTTTGAGGTTTTTTTTTACCGTGTAGCTGTCGTGGTAAGTTTGTGGTATGTATTGAAACGGCACTACAGCAACAATTTAAAGACGTTTTTAAAAGTTAACAAATATTTAAAAAAAACTACAATTATAAGAAATTGATAATGACCAACATTCAGACAATAATAAAAAGTAAAACAGCACATTCTTCATAAAATCAAGTTTTTATTTATTACTGTTCTGTGGCAAGTAGCTTACGTACTACAATCCATTGCCAAACCTACTTTACATGTAATACACCATATCAATATGCAAATGATGAATTATTTCAAGCATAATTTGTGTCTAAAAAAATTATCTTCCATGCAATAAAAAGGTTGGTTGTTGTGAAGTTAAACAGGATTTATAGGAGGGAAGTAACACGTATGTGTTCATTCTGTACACACATCTCAACTCAAGTCTATTCTAATAGATGATGAGTGAGGTATTGGCGGTTTTAAAAACTGAAACAGACCTGATTTTCTCCCTCTTAAGGCTGTGGTATGTGCATTGTCACAAATAAAACATTATTCTGCTTTCTTCAAGTCATGTACATAAAAACAATAAAGGATACAGTACATCCAGTATGCAGTATGTCATTTACAATAGCCGTTAAAAGTCGGTAAGCAGGACTTGAAAAGGAGGACCAAGTGCTTTCAAGTCCAATATATCAATCATGAAGGCTTCTTCTAAATTGCTGTAGACTATCCACAAAGAGGTGGACATTTATTAATGGCAACCTGCACCGTCCCAAATGTTTTCTCTGCTGAACCTCATTGCTATTTGTAATAACACTAAAGGTAATGGCTACATGCACAGAAAAGACATAGCAGCAGAAACAGAAAAAACAGCATAATGCTTCATCGTCATAAACTTTGATATACAATTTGCAGTTACACTTTTAAACCCATAAAATATCATACTCATTACATTTGAGCACTTAGACCATGAAGTGGTGCAACATATCTGCGAAATAAATACCCTTTGAGATGTAGTTTGAAGTTTGACCCTTTTCCATTATTAAAAAAAAGACTTATGTACAGACTATTCTAAAAGAAAAAAAATGAAAACATGGCTGCCTTAATGTTTTGGCAAAGCATCCACTTGTTTCAATAGAAAGCATAAATAACAAATACTTTTGTGAAGATGCAAGACGATAGACAAAATCTATGATTGTGTAGATTGGATTGGTTTTACTCTTGTGATTATGTGTGAAGGACGTAAAGAAATGATACATCTGGTAAAAATGCTCAAAGTTTTGATTATCCATCCCCCACCCTGGTCCTCCAAGACCTCACTGCACATACACACTCAATAGGCTCTTGAGTGTGTACGTTCAGCTTTTGGGACAGTTACGAGGAGCTGAGGCCGGAGTCGGACTCTC
>CAKALG010002719.1:0-14584 GCA_916700815.1 Helicolenus hilgendorfi | reverse complement strand
GCAGACTGCCGTTTCAAATTTCAAGAGGCACACGCCGAGTTCCCGCGCCAGCCCCAATTAAGCAGCTGCGGAGGTTTGAGGGTACACACGCGAGTTTGTCCAAAAGTATGGACCATTATCCAAATTTGGACAATTCATTGCATTACTCTCTTTGACGCCGGGTTTCTCACCATGCCCTTGAATGTGGCCATTTGGAACCGATATAAAATGGTTGCCTTTGTACTTAAATGGTAATTTAGAAGCTTGTGAATCAATTACACAGTAGTTTGAATCACTATTATATGGTATCAATCTGTAATAAACAAAATAAAAGTACTTTTTTCCCAAGACACAGGACAACAGGTGTAATCACAGGTACAAAACCCCTTAGAATCATCATCTGTCTTCAATCAGAATAATGGCTTATCGTCAGAAGACAAAGTTTGGACATGCTTTGGATTTATATTATCCGTTAACATGAAGTGAACTGGGCAACAACTTGTAATCAATTAGAAGTAAGTTTAACATACTGAGAGCTGCCATTTGTGAGGGGTGACTGATGAAACTGGTTTTGGGGGCTGTCTGCCTCTATAGTTCAATGACCTGTTTGATTCCTCTGGCTTAGTAAGGAGAGGATCTTGCCAAAGCAAACCGAGGACACGATTATCTGTCTCCCATTTTAAGCTCTGCACTAATCTCTCTCCTGTCCTCTTTAGAGCCACTACGTTTGCAGACACTTCATTCTTTTGATGTCGAGAAAATGAAGAGATTGTTTCCCAGCTCTGGCACCGTCTCCTGTGACGCCTCTGATCACTGCGAAGAAGAATCAAATTTTCACTTGTATCCGTCTGCCAGGTTAACAGCCAGGAGCTCAAGAGACAAACTCCCCTTTTTCAGATCGCTCATTTCTCACTGATCACCGTAAAGGAGTGGACTAAAGGCTCGCTGGCACATCTGAGACCACAGAGGGATTGTGGCCGCTGTCCCTCTCCTTTCTCTGTCCTTCCTATGACTTACGATCAGATGAAGGATGAATCACACTACCAGGCCAGCAGGAGTGAGTAAGATCCCAAAAAGAGAGGACAGTTATCACCATACTGCCTACTGCTTGGTGCTGTGTCACAGCTTTTGAGCAATCAGGAAGAAGAAGCTCAGAATAGAGCGCTCCAGGGATGGCGTGTTTTTGTAGGCCAAGCAGGAAGTTAGCATCGCCCTGGTTCCCTCAACAAACAGTCTGGATTTTTCCATTGGGTTTTGGATTATTGCAGAAAATAAGCTCTGTGGCAACGTTTATGATACTTACACGTTTTGTTCAGCAAGATAATCTCCACAAATGAACACCACTTTTATGATTTTTGAAGTGTGAATGCATTCGCCGGAAGTAAAAAGCTAACGTTAGGCTGTAAACGAACTACACCACGGTCCTATGAGCGCGTATGTATACACAAGGCTGTACAGGTGGACGAGCCGGCGTGATGACGTTTAGTAGTCTCATTTAGCCACCTTCTTTAAGACACATAAAAGCTTAAAAAAAGTGGGATATTTACTGACGTATTTTATGTTATAGAACAAAACATTAAAATCTCTTCAGCTTGTGTTAACCACAGACCTTATTTTAGGCATCTAACTAAAAACCCATTGACTTCCAGACGAGGGAACCGGAAGTGCTAAAATGCTAACTCATGTCTGGGTTTTACGACTCATTCCTGCAGCACTTCGTATGTAAGGATCACTCTTGCATCTTTGAAGCTATTCCCATTTCATTCATTCATTCAGTTTACATTATTCTCTTTGATTCATGTGGGCCAGACAGAAAAGGAGTCAGGATCATGTATGATTGCATATATTATAATAATGTGATTTGTATGTAACTCACAATTCACAGCCAGAATCCAAATCATCTTTCAATAACATCAAGGTTCACTGCACATTATAAGATGTGACAGGACGATTGGATGATATAAATTCATAAAATTACCATTTAACCTGTGCACTTTCTATTTTGATAGTTATGATTTGATTATTTTTGGATGGCCGTCTAACTCTTGAATCCATCGTGACAGAACTGTAATGATTGAATCTTGATGTGAAGCATTAAAGAACGAGCATTCTTCATCTGTGTCCATAAATCTATTTTCGGTGTCACGTCTTTACATATGCCTCTTCTAAGATGATGAATATATTATGATGGCGAGAGCTCTAATATAATCAGAAGTGACTGTCAGCATTCTCAGGTGATTTCTTGCCATCCGTTCGCCGTGTGATCAGTTCACTGTTTCACTTCTGTCAGTTGTCACCCCTCATGCTCTCATTGTTTGTGGAGAATTGTTTATGCTTCTGAATTACTTATAGGTTCCTATAAATCAACGATTGGTATACTGATAAAGATCATTATAGAAGAGGCCGATGCATGTTGCATATTTAGAGAGAACTGGATCACAGGTGCAGCTACATGTAAGGAGTGGTTTCATTTATCCCTTGTGTGTTGCATAAATATGGCTCAAACTACAATAGAAACACAGTGAACAGAAACAAATACACTGAATACATATTGTTACTGTAAGTGTTGTACTGTTCACTACAGTGTAGACTGGCAATATCAGGTCACAGTGAAGCATACAGTATTTGGGGAGGGTGTCAGGCAACTTTGGATGTTCAAATTATAAACATCAACTACCGTTTATCCAACACTGACTCATGCAATACAGCCTGATTGATATCTGTTTATATGACATATATAGTGGTATCGGTGTATTTGTCAGCCAATAAATAACAACAATATACCCACAATTTACACAAACCTTAAAGGAATAGTTAATATAATTTTAGAACTAATAAATAACAAACATATGACGTGATGATTAATGAGCTTTAGAGGTGCAGGTAGTCAGTATTTACCTGTTCAGACAGAGCCAGGCTAGCTGTTTCCTCCTGTGTCCAGTCTCCGTACTGAGCTAAGCTAACCAGCTGCTGGCGGTTGCTTTATATTTAACAGAAAGATACAGGGTTGTAGTTAAGACCAACTTAATCGAGTCCAAGTCAAATCCAAGACCAGGTCCAGTCGAGTCTGAGTCAAGACCAAGTGCAGAGCAAATTGAGTCCTGTTCAAGACCAAAATAAGCAATAGTGTCTTTCCAATGCTAATATAGTGATTAAGGAGTTAGGATGGATCTATAAACAATATTGATCAATCTTCTGACATCAAACTAATCAATGCATAGAATTTAGGTTTGAGGACCATTACAGGTTTCTACAGGTACATTAAGGAAAAAGCAGAGGGTATTCATTGATTCACGCATCATGTTGTGAGATTCAGGCAACGCTCTGCACAACTGAACCTGAATCAGCAGCCAGGAACAACTTGACCATTTGTCAATAGCCAAACAAATCAGAGTTTAACAAGGCACAATAGCAAGACTTCGAAAAAGTGGTCTTAAGACCGAGACTGTAGTACTAGAGCCTGGACAGACAAGAGACTGATATCAATCTTCTCATCAAACTCTCAGCAAGAAAGCGAACAAGCATACTTCCCAAAATGTAAAATAATTCCTTCTGCATAGTGAGGTTACTGATTTTAAATGGAAAAATTGGATTTGATACATACCTACAGCAAATACATGTAAGTATCAGAATCAATATGGGAGAGGAAAAGTTGATCCTGATGAACAGTAGGGTTAACAGCTGACACCAAATACACCAAAAAAACATCTCTATCTGCAGACACCTGACTAAACTGATCAGATATGACAAGTAAAGTTCTCCACTCATACAACTGTGACAAATCTCTGTAGTCGGTGCTTAGTATATTTCATCTGGTTCCAGAAGTATAACGTAATCTCTCCTCCATGGAGCTCAGATTCAACTAAAAGTGAGTGAACAGAGGGAGAGTGTGATCAAATTGTCACAGTACTATGAGCTCTAAAAAGAAAACTGATCCAGGTTCTCCTGACAAGCTGCAAATGTCACATCGTGCTTCATGTTCAAAGTGCTATTCTGCAACATTGCACTGTCTATTGTGAGCTGCTTCTCCTTTGCCATGTTGCATCATGGTTGGCTGATGTAAGCTGGTGAACACAAAGGAAAACGCAGCGGCTCATGCTCAACGTCATTACTTTGGGGAAGCCTGTCCTGCGGTTTCTATTGTCTTCTTCTAACATAGTCACACCCAGACACCACTCCAAACATGTGCCTGTGTCTGGCTCTCCCCATTCTGGTAAGACTGTCTCTCTCAGCCAAGTGCTGGGCAGGATGATGATGATGATGACAATGTATCCTGAGAACAATTGTATGCAATATGAGAACAGCGATGAAGCAATGAAATTTGGAACATTCTTTACTCTTTTCAAAGAAAGCAGCAGAGAATATGAATCAGATGAAAGAGAAGGATCCATAACTTATAACAAAGAGCAGGATGATCAAAACGCAGGAGCTTTGTGGGTGGTTGAGTTAGTTCTGATGGAGGTTGGGGGGGGCTGTTGGATCCAGCTGTCTCTGCCATCACTGGCGATGCCAAATTCTGCGACACATCTAAGAGTTGGCGTCATGTCCTGATCTGAATTCAATGAAATGGAAAAAAAGCAGGCCGTCCAATTTTATTCATCCCACCCAAACCCACTGAACTTCACCATTGCCTGATTTTCCACTTCAAAGGAATATTGAGAGCGCGGCCCTTTTTTCTGCTTCGTGAGTAAAGGTTTCAATCAGTTGGGGTTTAGTCTAAGACTGACTGTAAACGTGAAATCAGGTATTGGAAAATTCATTTTTTTCTCTTCCTGTGGAGCTCTCTGTGGAGCGGGTGTACTTTTGACAGCACCTCAGGGATAAATGCTGTCACATTAACAAAGAAGAAGAACAAAGCTTACCTTTTTATTAGAAGCAAGGCTTTAGGTTCGAACTGGACAGGACATCAGGGACTGAACCCCAAGAGAACGTCGAATGAATACGCAGATTTTGACCCACTTAAACCCTAGTACAACCATTATCATTAACTGTTTTTCATTTCACATTTTGTGACAAAACTTTTATTTTAGAAACAAATAATTTTAAATTTAAATGCTCATTAATATCCAAAAATACACAGAGAACTTAATTACAAGCTGAGAGACTTGATCAAACAGCTGTCCCGGGGTTGGTACCTCCCTATCCATTCATCATGTGAAAACACAGCACAGCCCAGCTCTCCTCTTGTTATTGGAGGAGATGGTGCATCAGTGGAGCTCACTGGTTCCACATTAACCCCAATAATGGGTGGACAGCTGGGATACTTTTCCATTATCGGTCTTTGGAGCAGAGCTTCATTTAACAGCTTATTATGTATTCTCTGATGGAACAATTGCATCACATACTGGTTCATTTATTGCTCTCGTATATTCTTTCATATGTTTTTTATTCTGTTCTTGAGTTATGGTGCCTTCAAACGGTGTCGTGTTTAGCGTGTTCACGACACCGTGGTATTCACAACCTCGTAAGTGGAAAGTTTCTGAAAGCTCAGAGTTCACGAGTTGTGACGTGTTGGGGACGTTGTCAGAAATGGCGGAGGCCATGGAAGTTCATTTTTAGGTACATAATAAGTGAATATATTGTAATTTTAGTTATATATTGTTTTTCTTCATAATTTTATAATATGTCTGAAGAAAATATTGATATTCCCAATGACCTCATCTTTTTCCTCTGTCATTATGCCTTTGCATTTACTGCATTACATGCTGGCTAGCTTGCTAAATTGTTAGCCTCTGTGGCTTCTAGACACCGACAGTAACGTTAATATTGCTGTTACTTGGCAGCGGTGTTCTCACCACTTGAACGCCAAGCATATCGTGTACACGAATTCCGATGTTGTATCCACAAGCTCATGAGTTTCATTTGAAAGCACCATTAAAGCAATGAGACGATCAATATAATTGATCACTGATTAATCTCAAGTCAGTTTTAAATTATAAATGCCATTTGTTGGTACCTTAAAGGGGACGTATCATGGAAAACTCACTTTTTCAGTGCATATGCTCATAAATTTAGGTATATGGAGTGCCTATCAACCCACAAACTGTGAAATAAGACAAACCAGTCAGTTTTTTGTGGGCTGCCTAAATCAGAAAACATGTGATTGAACCTGAAAAAGAGCATATTATGTCCCCTTTAAATATGAGTACTTTCTGCTTTTCTCTGTTTTATATGATTGTTTGAACGGCTGGTCCCACAGAACAAGACATCTGAAGCTTTCACTATGGGCTGTGGGAAATTGATGTGTATTTTTCACATTTGTTTTTTTACATTTTGTCAACAAAACGATAGAGAAAATAATTTCAGATTAATCAAAAACTAAAATTGTTGGTTGCAGACATTCAATACATCCATACATAAAACCATATCCAACACTAATCCCACTGCATGTACATTTTTCACATTTGTCAGTTGTATTGCATGCATCAGTAAATTTTGAGAACCAGTGACGAGTCAGAATTATCCATAATTTTCCTTAAATTTCTCTGGTTTTGTGATTAATTATATTTATTTCATGTTTTTATAAGATTCAACGATAATGAGCATATGAAACATAAAGATAAATGTGTAAGGCTGTGAACATTTTGGAAAGAAAGACAAGATCATTTGAGACTTTGTAGTATAAAGTAAGTCATCGTTTTTGCATATGCAGCATGTCGGATGCTATCTGTTCACGGGTGGTTGTTTGAGTTACTATTTAAAGTCCAAGGAACGCTGTGAGCATTTCACTGTAGCTGCACACACGGGAAAAGGATAAATCTTGCATGTTAATAATTTCATGTATATGTGTGTAAGGGATTTACACAGAGTGTGACTGGCATGCAAGCGTGTGGCACGAAGACATGCGTACTGGTAATTAGTTCAGGGGTTTTGGAGGTGTGAAACGTGACTGCATGTGTGTGCATTTTTTTCATGTACTGTACAAGCAGAAGAACCATAATCTTGACGGTCGTGCTTATGTGAAGCCAGATACTATTGGTGCAAGTGTGTGCCTGTAGCAGTTCTGCAGAAGGACAGCTTGGAGATAACCTGGTGACGTCACTGCCAGAGTCGGGTCTGCTATCTCTCGCTGACAGCAGGGCCGTGCGTCACTCCTTACATGCCGAGCCAGCGAGAGAAAGAGAGAGAGAGCAGGACGGATAGAGGGAGGACAGGGAGAAGAGTTAGGGAGGGAAGGAGGATGGGAAAGAAGATGCCTCGGATCATTTAGTGGAGGCGAGTGGGACCTGGGCCAGGGCAACACTAAAGTGGGAGAGTTTTTAATAAGAATAGGGAGGGACAGAGGGAGGAGAGGGGATGGAGATTATGGAAAGCACTCTTTAGAGTAAGTGGTAATCAGTGAGAGAGAGTGAGAGAGAGGGAAGCTCTGTTTGAAGAACAGAAATGCATAAAGAAGAAAGGAGGCAAGAGAAGAAGAAAGGGGTTATCTGTAGTGGCAGAGAAATAAACAGAGTGAGATGTGAGCAGGAAGAGCCAGGTCCACAGTTCATCATATGATAATGAACATTTCTACAGGAAGAAAAAGGCAATATGATTCAAAGAATCTGGAGCAAGGTTCGTCATTGAGCCGAAGTGCACCAGCTTGTACTCCTGCTAATTATAAGCATTGTTGTGCGATAATTACATTCATGCCCGTCTCTTTTGAAGAGGAAAATTTCTCCCCACGGACTTCTCCCATCACACTGCTCAGAACTCCAGTATCAACATGACCACAAACATATCTGCTTTTCATTTATGGTTTTTTGGGTTGAGGTTTAAAAATGTGAAGAAAGTTTTGTGAAACAGGAAACAAAGGAAAAGGAAATGTGGTAATTGCTCAAAGCATGTGTGAGAGATTCTAGCTTTGTCTCTATGAATGTTTGCATATTTGTGTGAATATAGCCTACATTCATATTTGCACTGACAACATTTCAGACACGCGAGTCGCACAAAACAAATTACGTGAATTCAGAGTTTGGCGAGTGGCTCCGTGACCTCGTCACTCCTCGTAAGCTCAACACAGTATATTCATGTATGTACATAGAAGGACAAAATATTGGAAACACATCTCAATATAATGTGGTTCAGTACATTACCTTTAAAAGGATGCTAAACGCGGCAAATCTATTGCCTCTGCACGGCTCTCAACGATGGCGATGGCTGAGCAGCTCGCAGCTAACAGTGCAAACAACAACAATGCATACATGAACATGCAGCACACGCGGCCGGTCCCTAATGTAAACAAAGCATGGAGCTCAGATTACAACACACCAACCCGATATCACGACTGTCCACCAGAGGATAGCGTGTCAGTGTCACGTTTTGCCTTGCAGAGACGTGAATATTACACACATGTATGGAGGTGCAATAGGCTACCAGCAGGGGGCAGCAAAACCACTTAGTTAGGTTTAGGAAAAATTGTCATGTTTTGGACTTAAAATAAGTATACTAAGTAAAATACATATGGAAACAACGTAACATCAGTACAGAAAACATGTGACAAGCGTCACTACAAAATACGTGACAAACATAACTTACAAAACAAAACACCTGTCTCGAACATCGTTCGTCTGGTTGAAAGTCCTGTGTTTGTTGGACCCATCCACCTCCCCTTCCGCCCGCCATAAGCAGTCTTTTTCACTTTTTAGCATATTTACGCGGATGCATTTACATTGCAGTCAGTACAGACTACATGGCATACAAATGACACGCCTAAAGCAAGAATGGCGTTCTTATCACACACTTTTGCTTTGCGCATTATCGTGTCATTCCCACGCCTTTTTGTGCGACCAGGCTGCAAACAAAGAGGGAACGTGACTTTATTCTCTGCTCAGGTAGACACTACTCCTTTTCTTTACATAGCAAATTGTTGTTTGCTGCTATATTAATGCTCTGGATATTGTATAAAGAACTTTTAACTATGATCTCAATAATATATAATTGAATTTACACATTTCCAACAATGTCAGCAAAAACTGAATATTATTAACTTTGTAAAGATAGAACAGAAATACAACAATTTATGGCAGATCAGTAGTATTGACTTGCAATAAATTGTACGGGCGTACCTAAAAATAAGAGTGTATACTGTAAAACTAATCCCACCAATGTGATCCGTTTGCAGAAGCAACACTTAATGCAGCAGATAGTTCCATCCAATAAAATGTTATGGAGCATGACAAACAGATGACATTAGCTTAAGGTTGGCAATGAGTGTGGTCTAGTGTAAAACAGGAGCTCAGCAATTTAAATTAGCAGCTCGAGTCGTCCATGTGAACAAACTCTTAGGCTTTGCTCCATTAATGCACATCTACACACACGTTTTAAATACTACTCGGTAGAGTTTGGAGTTCATTCGGTCAACATCACAGGAATGTTGCTGATGAGGAAGCTCCTGCCCTCAGTTCCCTCTCCATATCAATGAGCTTGCACTGGGTCGTGCGTCATCAAAACACATCACAGTGTTTACAGTCAACGTCTCTGCCTGTCGGTGAACGCTCATGTGAAACCTGTATCTAGAGAGAGAGAGGAAGGACTACAGCCACAAAATCTGAAGGAGACGTCTGTCACACATGTCCTCATATCATTCTACTGCTACAACGGTATGTTTACAGCTGTTGTGAAAATCATGTCAACAGTTGATGTGCATCAATGAGTAAAATATATCACCATATGTATTTAATTCTACATGGTAGGAGCATAGAGGGACCATTTATTGTCATCAAGGATGTTGTGCAGGATGAACACGCAGCTAAATGATGTGGTGTTCCTCTTAGGTTAGTCAGGGCAACTGGAAAACCCCAAATAGGGCAAACAAACAAATAAGTCCCTTATGTTTTGGCCAAATCTGATCTGAAATGTTGTGTGTGATATATCAACGATTAAAAATACATCATTATTCCCCTCGGAGCTGTTAGTAATTCCAAAGTGTAGGCTGCATCGTTGACTTTATGGCTCATCTGTGGGAGCCAAGCCACAGCGGAAAATTAGGGTCACATCAAGAAATGATGCAGATATCAAAACACATAACAACAACAATAAAAAAGAAAAGAAAATTAATATAATATTGGGAAAACAGATGCATGAAGCAACTGCTGCAAAACAAATGGATACGTCACATTTTCCAAGCAAACAGGAGGAGTAAAGACAAAAGCATGACTAGTTAGAGCATTTAAAATACAGTGCAAAAAACATGTACAAATTCAAATATTTATTTAAAAGGCTAAATAGACAAACAAAAGTCTTATTTTCTTTCTTTCTGTCAATTGAACTATTAATAATATATAAAAAGCGGTAGGACTTGATAGGTCTTCACTTCTTCTTAACCCTTTTCTGACATGAAATACTTAAATATGTTGTTTACTGAGAGTTTCCTGTATATGTCTGCAGGGTATTCTTGTTTTTGTTACGTTTGATATGTTTAAATAGTTAGCATTGAAGAACAGAGCTTCACAGGTACTTGGATGTTGATATTCTCTCATTACTTTGCAGGTAAATCAAAGGTACTAAATACGGGATTGGGAGCATTTCTATTGCCTGGGTGCTACACTTCCGCGGCGTTATCAGCTGTAACCGCCGTATGAGAGCAATGCAGAGCGGTGGCCGTGACCTAGCCAGTGGAGCACGCTCACATGCAGTAAAAGCACGGGACTATGTCGACAAAGCACTGACGAACTCTGATTAAAACACACACAGAGGGAGAGTGACTTCATTCTCTGCTCAGGTAGACATTACTCCTCTATATCTTTAGATGCGGAATATTTGTTTGGTGCTATATTAATGCTCTGAATATCACATACAGCCTTTAAGGCTGTGTACACATGTTGATAGTAAATGGAGCCTGACAGTCTCCCATTAATGAATTCATAAGAGTAAAGTTCCTGTGTTCTCAGGAGAGCTGAGGAAGAGGGGGGAGGTTCATAGAGACTTATGACTTCCTCTCTCACTTTCTTCCTTTCCTCTCTATATATCTGTCTTTACATTTTCACACACACACTCATTCATGCATGAGGAAAGAAGCTTTCACACAGCACTCACTGGTCGAGCACAACTGCTATTTCTGCACTTGAACCGCAGAAACACAATGGCTGAAGTCATTGTCTGCCATGTTTTGGGTTCCTGGTGAATGAGCAGATGAATGAATCTTACTAGCACTATAGAGTGCATTAGAATCACATGAATTTTGCATGGGCTATGCATTTGATGGTGATGGCAGTTGGTTCTGTAGTCAAACACCGCAAAAACACAACATTGTCCAGTATATTATAGGAGGAACAGCATGCCATTGCCTGACATCAGAGATAAATGATGAGTGATGAAGGATGAGGGAGAGAGAACAGAGCAAAGACAGATGAGGGAGAAGCAAAAGGGAAATAAAGAGAACAAGTGTGGAGAAGGACTGTTTATTTGACGAGGGGTGATTACGATCAGACAAGGTGAAGCGAGCACTTTTTGCGAAGGGTGTGATCCCTGAGGAAAGGGAAAATTGGAAGGGCAGGCAAAATATGTGAAAGGAGAGAGACACAGAGGGGGGAAAAGATAGAAAGAGAGCAAATGCAAAGAGAGCGGCTGCTTTAAAAAACATCTGGGAGCCATCAGGGAGCGGAGAGAAAAACGCTGGACTCAGCTGAAACTCTCGGCTCCCTTCGCTACACTGCTACTCGCCTGCTTCACATCCAACTAACACCTTCCCCCAAAAGACACAAAGCAGAGGAGGGAGAGTACAGTCGATCACAGAGAGTCCTTGAGCTCTGCAGCTCTATACTCCCTTCAGACTACAAGGAGTGCTGTAAAAGTGGACCATGCATTGTTAACGAACGGGATCCGTCTGAGGTTGACACATCGCAAAACGTTAAATTACATTCAGACACGCAACTTTTTCATGTCTGAAATTCATTTGGAGCTGTAAAATGCAGCACATAAAAGCTTCAAACCATGTGACGTTTGGTGCGGCCACGCGACGTCCAAGCATATACTGGAAGTATATACTGTACTCGCCTGCATTTCCTCCGTGCTGTCACCTGCACTCATTGATCATTTGAAGAATTCAACATATGACGTTTAAGGAGGCAGGCGGCATACTTCCATAGATGGCTATAAGAATTTACCTCCGCAGGCTTTCACTTGAAAACACAGGGAGACGTGGAGTTTCCTGTGTGGTCACAGTGGTGTGAGCAGAGGGTGGCATCTGTCCATGTCTTCACCGAAATGGCACGGCTCATGTGATGGCATTAGCAGAAATGTCAGTCACCCAGTCCCAGCGGTTGTGTAAAGGGCAGACTTTCTTTCTCCGTGGCACCACCACAGCTATCCACTAAACCAGCAGCTTCCCATAGCACGTCTCATTTTCAGTATCAAAGGACGGAGCAGACGGACAGCTATAAATGATATATGCATGAATAGAAAAATCTAAAATCAGATATCCGTGGAAAGTGAATTACTGTGTTAAGACAAAAAAAAGACTAAAATTCTTAAGTTTTTTTGTAAAGGTGGCGCTATAGAGGAAAGGTCATAAAAGTCAGGAAGGGTTATCACCTTGGGAGAAAAAATGTGTGATGATGGTAGACTGCTTCTTAGCTTCCAACATATCTTGTGCACAAAATTTAGGTATTTTGGCCTAAGGGTAAAACAAAATGGAAACACTTCATATCCTAATTAAAGCAGATTGAATTGTACTTTGAGAATAAATTGTGATCTTTGTGGCGATGTCACGAGAACCGATACTTCAGTACCAAGTCGAACAATTCTGAAACTGTAATGGTACTTATTTTTCTACAGTACCGCAGGCACCATCGGGTACATTAGAAAATGTGTTTGGGACACAGTAAACTCACTATCAACGCATCCAGGGGACCCCATTGTTTCCCTTATAATGCTACATTGTGAACAACAAATCTGTGATGAAATCAGCAGGATAAAAGCTAGTAAACGTTGTGCTGTTAGCATGCAGGACTGCGCTGCTTACCGGCTGCTAACAGCTAAAGTTAACTAGCTCTCGTCATGCCGATTTCAACACGGGAGGTGCCATTAATTTACATTAATTTACATTATGGTGCGTTCAGTAAAAATGAGTTAACGTTATTATGATGTGTTCAAATGTAATCTTGTAAAATGTAGTTTTTGGCGAGAAACTTGAATGAATACAGTTGTTTGAAGGAGTTGTTTTCACAGAAATATAAATTAGATAATAGAGAGGGAATTGTGACCTGTTTAACCAGTATGTAAACGGTAATAGAGGAGTATATGCTGAAGAACATGGGATTTATTGTTTTACTTCTGTGTTTTACTGTGGTATCGAATTGGTATCGAGAATCGTGGAATTTCACTGGTATTGGTAACGACAACTAAATTTCTGGCATCCTGACATTCCTGGGTCTTTGTGGATTTTTATTTATCATGTATCTATTGTTGTTTAATGTGCAATGTTGATTACAGAAAATAAAAAACAGTCACAACCTGATCCCAAAAATTGTTTTAGATCATGACGGCCCATCTGGCATCGATAAAATGAATTACAAGATTCAATCTGTTCAAAAGTTATTTTTCATATCATGTAGAAGACAAGCTTCTATATATGGATGTATTTTTTCTAACATGTTTAAATACATATACACATAGATCACATCTTACAATGTCACCCTCACTAACTGCAGAGGTGATTCACTCATTCACCTCTCAAAGCCAGGTCAATCCTTTACAGTTTTGTCCTGAAACTACCATGTAGCAACTCCATACATAGCGGAGTTATCTCTGAACACTACAATGACAAGTTAGCATCAGCATTCATGTCAGGGAGAGAGAAAATGCATTCCTTCATGAGCCATTTGTAGAACGCTTCTTTCCATCAAATCTGTAACAAGTCCAATTTCTGTTGGTAATCCCTTTCTGAAGGAACGCATTGATATGTAAATTGTTGTCTCATGAATGGCAGAATTGTTATTAAAAAGGGGACACAGATTGAAAATGATTCAGGGACGATCCCGGTTATATATTCATACCACGGCAGCACGCTCCTGTCCAACCTACAAGACCTCCTCGATATTTCCTACCCAAACTGTCTCTATTTCCTCAGAGATAAATGAGAAGAGATTGATTATGAATGAAGAAATGTAGGTGAAAATAATTTTGCCTGGTCAGATTAGAGGCCACTACTGCAACCAAATGCACCTCTAAGTCTGACCTGCATGTCAGCATTTCATTTAAGGGATTTTCTCCACTCTCTAGCCGTTTCTGTCCTCCCCTCCCCCACTCTCATCCTATGCCCTCCTTTTATCCAACTTCCATTCTTGCTCTCTTCGTCTCCCCCACATGCCAACCCCGCCTCTCGCCTCTCTTCCTCTTCTTTTTCTGGCACGTCCCTCTGTCTTTGTGTTGCCATCCAGAAGAGGTAGCGGTGACGATAGTGGTGATGCACAGCCCGGGCAGAGTCCGGAACAGTGTTGTGGAAGAAAACATCATCATCATCGCCATCATTGTCATCATCAGCCAGATGAGGAGAGCCAAACTTGAGCTCTGTCCATCCCCATCAGGCTGGCTGACAGTCACAAACTCATCTCTTATTCACTCCACTCATCAATTATACACAGGCCAAAGGAGCCCTGAGAGGCAGGAGGCTGCAAAGGCCCCG
>CAKALG010002716.1:0-15149 GCA_916700815.1 Helicolenus hilgendorfi | reverse complement strand
CGGTTAAAAGAGAAGGACCGTGTCATAGGCTGGCTGGTGGGCGAGGGAATCTGCTTGAAGTGAGTGAAGCTGTTCGACCGCACCATGTTGTCCAGATCCAATGTCTTCAGGCTGTCACTGGACTGGGACAGGCTGTCTTGAGAGCTACTTCTAGGAGAGCTGGAGTCCAACTTTGGCCGCACAAGGCGGGACTCTGACCCTGTTCGAGCAGGAATGCTGGAGCCATTAAGGCCCATTTTAGGACCTCCATTCAGTGGGCTTTGGCCTAGCTTGGTCCCTACCTTGGGACTCAACTTCAAGGATTGCTTGGGGATGGACTTCGGACTGGAGACGGCCACCATTAAAGCGCCTGATCTCCTCATCTTGGGTGTAGCTGGGGAGCCATTCTTTACCTCCTTTGTCAGAGAGGGAAGCTGTGCCAGAGCCTTGTCTTCAACTCCATCCCCTAGGCTAGTCGGGGTGGTGGGACTCAAGGGAATCGTGACCTCATCTTTCTTCCATTTCAGGGAAAAAGAAGAGGCCCGGATTATGCCATTTGGGCGTGTTCCAGCGGGAGTGGTTTTAGCATCCTGGGTAGGGGTGGTTGGCTGTGTGGAACCGTTGGACAAGGGGCTAGCGCCACCAGACGAGGAGCGTCCACCGAACTTAGGCAGTCTGGATACCATGGCAGACCTGATGGGTGCTTTTTCTTCCATTAGATGCCAACAAAGGCATGGAGGAACGTGGAATCACACACAACTGAGGAGAGAATACACAAAAAGACAGCACAAGAGATGATTAGATTTAAGTGTGCATGATTTGACTTGGGACACTGACAATCAGCTTTATATCTTACTTTGAGTGTTTAATATAGTACCGGTTTTTCCTGTCAATGACAAACAACACTAATGCAAAGTTCCATTACAGGTTGAGTGAAAGGTGAAAGTCAAGTGTAGTTCAAAAACACACAACGCAGTCAGACACACAAGCACACACTTGTCAATGTATGCCCTTATCTGTAATGGTATTATAAATCTCTGTAATGATAAACAGTAATTATACTAAGGGTAGTCCTGTCAACCTGCTGCAGTGGCTGCATGTCTCTCTCCTTTTAAAAGATCACTGACTGTGAGGAGCATTAGGGATTAAACTGGCAAGCTTACAGGGTGACTTGAGACCTTGTCACGGCAGGTCTGGCTTGATGCTTTCACGTGGTCATGTGAGAGACATAAAGGCTAAACTAATCTCTGTCTTTATGCAACTGGTACAGGGCCACAAATTTCAATCACACATGGTAAATCTGATGTATCGTCCTTAACGTGTTTTGAAGTGGGGTTGTACTGTATGAGGTACTTATTCAGTGTCAGTGTATAACCTACAGTAGATGACGGTCGGCACACTCCCAGTTTGGAGAAGCAGACAGGAGTTACCGCACGGAAGCAAAACAATATACTGCTGTGCATGGAGCCGGCGTCAAAATATATTTTAGCCATCTAAAAGACAGGCCCACCTAAAAAAAATCAATATATGTTTAAGTGTACGCTATATTTAAAATATGTTCACCACTTTAGCTTCACCGCCAGGCACCCCTTTCCGATGGGGATCTGAAGCTGTTATCTATGCTCTCGTTAAAGCATACATACTGTACAGCAACATACAGTCTCTTTTCAAAATAAACCTCCAATATAGGTTTACTTAGTTGTTAGGTGTACTTATAAAACAAAATTAGTTGGTTAGGTTTAGGAAAAGGCTCTGAGTTCAAATAAGTATGTTTCTTAAAATAACTACATTTGTTACCTAACTTGCATTCATAAAGTACGGAAATTACGTAACAAAACTACGGTACCAACAGTTTCCTGGGTGAAAGTCCTATTGGTTTGATTGATCCATCCAACCTGTCAGTTGCTCTGACCATCTAATACTGACTTGGATGGGTTTACAATGGCGTTAGTCCAAAGCAGGGGTCAAATTAGGCTGGTAAGGTACGGTACTCCGTACCACTAAAAGAAAATGTAATTTTACCTTAAAGACCACAGGAGCTGCTGATCTATCACTGCTTCGATCAGTTAGTTTGTTTGTTATTGTGTGACTTTGGTTCGGATTCACCAAAGTCACACAAACAAACTAACCAATCGATGCAGCTGTAGACTGGCAACCCCCGTGTTCTGCAAGGTGAAATTACAGTTTTTTTTCAATGGGGTTTGGTTGCTTTGGCAAAGATGGAAACAACAACTTCAGTTTCCCATCAGAAAAGACTGTCTGAAGGCAATATAACGTGGTGAAAATATTCTTAATATAGCGTATACTTAAACTGATATAGATTTTTTTAGGTGAGCCTTTCTTTTAGGTGGCTGAAATATGTTTTGCTGCCAGCTTGTCCACAGCAATACATTGCTTTGGTTCCGTGAAGTAACTCCTGTCTGTTTCTCCATCTACCGTCATCGTATTAACTTATAAAATACACTGACTATGGAACCTCATACAACCCCACTTCAAAACACCCACGCTATCCCTTTTAACACTGTACTAAGTACTTGTGACTCTATTCAAAGCAGACAGCGAAAATGTATGAAACTAAATCCAGTGCAAGAAACAGCATAGTGTGCCTGTTGTGATCTGTTTGAAACCATGTAATTGTTACATAAAATCTCAAACATCTTAAGGGTAAATAAAAGGAACAAACAGGACATTCTTAATGAGAAGTTAATAGAATAATGATTTTTAACGTTTTTGAGGAGTGCCACGCATGCCACGACCTGTAGCTGGCACTGGTTTTGGAGGATATGGCGCCAACACGCCTGGCCAACAAAATAATGGGCAAACGGATAGACAAGGCCTGGGGGACAAGGGGAAAGCAGTGCTGGGAAGGTGGCCAGCCCACTGTGAATAGTGAATGGAGGACATACAGCCGGTAAAGCCAATGGGCTGTTTCCTGCTACTCATTGTTAAATTCATTCAATTCCAATCAGCCATGTGACAAGCGTACACGTGTTGTTGTGGTGCACCTGCGTGTTGTATCCATCTGGCTAGTGCTGCAAGATTATGAATAGGAAAGTTACTGAGATCCAGATGGTTGGTGCGGTTAGCAGAAAGTGATCCATCTGCATTAGGGAGCATAGCAGTTACTAAAAACTGTCTGTGGACTGTTGCCCCCCATAGAAAATAAATTATTGTTGCATCAAGTAATATTCACGAATACTAATTCACTTTTAAGTAGGGCTGTCAAAGTTAATGTGATAATAACACGTTAAAGCCACTAATTTCTTAATGCATTAACGCAACTTGTGATTTTTAGGTTGTAGCAGGATCAGTCGTAAAGCTAGAATGAAGATATTGGTATCATATCATATATAAACTAGAAAACCTAAGGAATCCATTGGTACCAACCATGTCATACTAGCTTGTCGGGAAGGAGGCTAAATAACGCTCCAAGCTTACGCAAAGTTTTGGTGAGGAAAAACTGGCATGGCCATTTTCAAAGGGGTCACTTGACCTCTGACCTCAAGATATGTGAATGAAAATGGGTTCTATGGGTACCCACGAGTCTCCCCTTTACAGACATGGCCCACTTTATGATAATCCCATGCAGTTTGGGGCAAGTCATAGTCAAGTCACCACACTGACAGCTGTTGTTGCCTGTTGGGTTTGAGTTTGCCATGTTATGATTTGAGCATATTTTTTATGCTAAATGCAGTACCTGTGAGGGTTTCTGGACAACATTTGTCAGTGTTTTGTGTTGTTAATTGATTTCCAGTAATAAATATAGAAACATACATTTGCATAAAGCATATTTACCCACTTACACATTCATTTGTGATTAATTGTGATTAACTATGGACAATTATGTGATAAATTGCATTTAAATATTTTAATCGATTGACAGCCCTACTTTTAAGAAATGCCTGCTATGTTGTTGATCCACAGTAGATCAAGAGGTTTCTCCCATGTGAGTGGATCCTTTGACAAACTGGCACAAAGATACGAAGGCAGATACTGGGGCAATAATCCACTCAACTTTTGCAGCGGTGGGGGAGGGGTGCTGTGTTACGATGTGGGTCTAAAACTCTGTACCACGCTGCCCCACATTTCCATGCACAGATACACGTGTCTACAATCAAAGAGACACACTCACCACTGCCACAGAAGTCTGGCTATGCCACGATCCTAATCTGCTTCATAAACACACATGGACACAAACACTAAAACGCACAGTTACACACAAAATCAGGTCAGCATGTGCAGGCAGGGCAACCAAAGCCTCTTTGCCCCCGGGAGGGGGTGGTGCTTGTGTGTGTCTATGTGTGTTTAATGGGTAGCAATTAGATTAGGGCTTTTTCGCTACTGTGAATGCCCCGAGAACTTCTCAAGTTTCATTCACATCCAGCGTGGCAGATCACTATTACATAGCGGCAAATCCACACACTGCTGTGGCAAGTGTTTATTCATCTGGGTCATCTCACTCATCCCCCAGCCACTGGAAGAAATCCGTCTGCTGGGCTGGAGTTTTCTTTGATGTTTTTTTTTTTTTTTTTTTACATAAGTCACCATAAAGAAATCCACAGCTTCTATTCTTGTCATATTATAGTTTTGTTGTAATTATTGGGCTGTTGAATATAAAAAGAGGTGCAGTCAATGAAAAGTAATAGTCGAAGTCTGTATTTAAAGTTGCTACAAGGAACGTTTAACTCGTTATGAAACGGTCTCAATTTAATACTGATGCCTCTGTATGACCTACAGTAAACGAGACCATCAGCGAGAACACTGGCTATTTCTGTATAGTTATTCGTAATGCTTGTCATTGGTGCCACCAGATCATTTAATATAAATAACTATGCAATCACTTTGCCTAAATAAACACTTTTTTCACAAATCAGTTAATATCTTGTCAGAGAATCAGAAAATAATACAAGTATCTGACCAAATTTCAGTAGTGAAAGTGGTTCAGTGGTTCGGTTACTCAGTGCTACAGACACAATATGGTTGATACCCAGCATTATTCTTTAATACTAGTACAAAGACACAGGTCAGCTTAAGAGCAGCACAGATAAACAACAGCCTAGCTGACTGACACACATTCAGAGGTAGGGCAGTAAACCGTGCAGGCCATCTGTCAAACTCTCATATATGAAAGCCGGCCCCTGCCCCCCAGAGTATAGTACTGTAAATAAATATCCCAAAGCTTCAGTAACATCAACAGCAAGGCTTGCACTAAACCCCATATTGACCACGGCCAAAAATGTGCCTCTTGTAACTCTGCACTGCATATGAAGCAAAACGTGGAACACTGACAGGTCGATGGGATGAATAATGTAAAGAAAACAGTGCAGGAAGACACAGTCCGACTGAAGTCAGGATTATAATCGTACTTCTATATCGTGAAAACATAATGTCACAAGAAAAGCAAATTATGTACACTGCAATGAGAAACCCTCTAACAAGCCTGAGTGCTGTTGATTTCAATTTAACCTGGTTCGACATTGAGGTCTACAGAGATGGTGTAAATAATTAAGTTTATCTTTGTTTTCTGGTCTGAATTCTTCACTGCACTGAGAATTGGCAAACAACGGCAAAAAAAAGAGTTGTATCTCAAAGTCCCAGAACCTCGCTGTTTTATAGATTGCGTCTGTTAAGATACTGTTAAATATAGAGTTAGAATGGGAGAGACAGAGAGACTTCAGGCACACTTGTCCCACAGAGAGATCTTCTGCTAGATCTGCAAATTAGCATCTCAGCAGTGATCCCTGTGTGTGTGAAATGAGCAGGAAAGTGAGATGACATCTTTTCTTACTCTCTGTCGTATAGGGAATGGGAGCTTCCTGCCAGTGAGGCTATTTGGCTTTACTTCATTTCCGACTCAGAGGACAGCCAGACAGACAGAAAGCACCTGGCAGAGATGCGGGAAGGCTGAAAAATCGGATCCGCAAGAATAAGGTCGCTCATTACTCCTCTGGCAAAGCTTTCACTTTTGAACTGCGCACACACTACAGAGATGCATTCTTCAGGAGTAACAGGATGGATGCAGATAGGATGTGACAGGCCGAAAGGCTATGATCTATTGGGTCATCGGGGCTGTACGCATGAATGGAGGTGCTCCACTACGCGCAGTAAATCCCCCATCCTGCTGTGTATCCCTACAGCCCGTCTGTCCCCATCTCCCAGTGTTCATAATTTCCTATCATTACAAAGTCTTAGCACCATCTCTCTTTAGCAGAACGTCAGGCTGCATCCATCTTTTCTCTCTTAGCTTTCCTTCATTCGATTTTGAAAGATTGATAAGGATGAAAACTTTATTCGACTTTATTCAGACGGTGGAAACCCCAGAGAAGGATCCTGGAGTTATATGAAAAAAAAAACAATCCCCTTTCTTTAGTATCTTGGAAAGAAAACGGTAAACAACATTAAAAACTGACATTGAATCGCATGGCACGGCATTTTAGATTGTCAATGCGTTCCCCTGCTTTTCTGTCAGTCATTTATTTATATTCATTTTAACTCCTCGAGGCCCGCGGGATTGAGGGCGATCCCGACTGACTTTACTGTCTTTCAGAGGCTCTAGGAGGTTCCGTTTTATGGCTAGAAGTGTATAAACAGATATGATGTGAAACTAGAAAACCTAAGGAATCTATTGCTACCAACCATGTAATGCTACCATGGGGAAGGAAGTTAAATAACGCTCCAAATTTGGGCTAAATTTTAGTGAGGAAAAACTGGGATGGCCATTTTCAAAGGGTTCCCTTGACCTCTGACCTCAAGATATGTGAATGAAAATGGGTTCTATGGGTACCCACGAGTCTCCCATTTAGTCAAAATGAATGTGTTAGCTATTGTTGTATGGATAGTATAGTTTAAAAGTAGAGCTGCAAAGATTGATCGATTAATCGATTAGTTGTCAACTATTAAATTAATCGGCAACTATTTTGATGATTGATTAATGCTTTGAGTAATTTTTAAAGAAAGAAAGTCAAAATTCTCTGAATCTAGCTTCTTAAATTTGAATATTTTCTGGTTTCTTTACTCCTCTATGACAGTAAACTGAATATCTTTGAGTTGAGGATGTCATCTTGGGCTTTGGGAAAAACTGATTGACATTTTGTTCCATTTTCTGACATTTTATAGACCAAACAACTAGTAGATTAATCGAGAAAATAATCAACAGATTAACCAACAATGAAAATAATTGTTAGTTGCAGCCCTATTCAAAAGGTTTGAAACCAGTGTTAGCAGAGGTAAATTACCTCGCCTGAAATGAAGACAACCTCTACTAACATTATAAAAAGGGAACAAAGTTATGAAGTAAAACATTAATCTTCAGTAAAGAAGAGCGGCACTATTGCACACAGCATATGCCGTATGAGTATGACTATTGTTTAGATCGTCATTTACAAACGATTTCCTGCAGGGGGAAACCCTGAAGACAACAATATTTTTAACACTTACTTGCAAAAGAAATAATCCCTGGTGTGCCATCACAGAAGCATAGCCTCCACCCTCTGGTCCCCCCCCCCAGGTAAAAGCTGTTATCTCTGTCAGCACAGTTGCTGTTGTTGTCGCTGTTAACGTTGTTAGCACCGTTAGCTGCCAGCCGCTGGCTCAGACGCCACCATGTTGAGAGCTGTGCAGAGGCAATAGAAATGCTCCCAATCTCGCATTTAGCACCTTTAAAATCATTATAAGATGAAGGGGCTGAAAACAGATTGAATCATGTTTCATTTGGGACCGTCTCATTTTTCAACAAATAAAAATGTCATCCTGCCATCAGAAGAAATTTAAAGATGCTATAATCACATAAAATCTACACAGACTGACTACTATTTTGGTAGCTTTGCTGTTGCTATTATTTCTTGTGTTTTTTCCAGTGTTTTAGTATGTGGGAATGTACAGTATGTGTATATTGTCTTATTGTTATGAGTTGTTGTTGTTGTTGTTGTTGTTGTTGTTGTTGTTGTTGTTGTTGTTGTTGTTGTTGTTGTTGTTGTTGTTGTTGTTGTTGTTGTTGTTGTTTGCTAGTGCAGCAAAACCAATTGCCCCTTGGGGACAAATAAAGGTCTTGAACTTGAACTAATTGGTAGCTTATATAGTTACATTTTCGAAATAGCTGCAGAGGCTAAAAATGCAAACAAAAAGTAGGTTCAGCTAGACTTAACAAGCAGAGCGCTTTCTCTTTTGAATAAAAAAATCTGTATATCTGAGCAATTCAAACATGATGAAGACAACGAAAGAAAGGGAGATACAGAAGGGAAAACTTGGAGGGAGGGACAGGAAGGATGGCTAGAGTGAGCGAGTGAGCGTGATAAGACGACGAAGACTCTTCTGGCACTGTTTCATTCTTGGTATGATGTGGAAGGCAGCTGTAACTTACAACTTCTCTGTACTTCCTCCATCTTTCTTTCTATATCTTTCTGTCCATCTCCGTACATCTGTCTTTCATAGCGCCAAACTAATCAATTATATGGATCGATAGTTATAAAACCCCTGTCTGTAGAGCCTAGTTTGTCATCCAGCTGGCTCCACTCTGAGACAAAAAAACGTCTAAAGGACTACCCCAGACTCAAACATAACCACTATATCATCCCTCTTGTCTCAGTCAGTATGGAGTCAACAAATCCAAGGGCTTGTTTTAACCAACCACAGGACAGATACATTTTTTAAAAAGAAAATATGTCAGCCTGATGATATCCAAATCAAAGTCTCTGATGTGAAAATGGATGAAGCCGTAATAATATAACATTACAATCAAATGACTCTCTCTTCTCCTGCTGAATCTTAAACAAAGCCCAGTTTCATTTACATATATTGACAGAGTCCAGTGTCCCACTGGAGTAATAACTAGGCCAGTCATCTGGACAGAGTAGTTGTGGGCCACAGCTCTGTCCCTGAAGAGATTAACAGAGTGCCATTAGAGCGGGCTAATAGAAAAAGACGGGGATGAAAGCAACCCTGACACTAGGCTAATGTGTTATTGAGTGAAAGCAATACTGGGCTGAGCTGCACTGATGCTACTTGATGCTAATCCAATGAGACAGCATAGAGTGTTTGGTAATGCTGTATACTAACTGTGCTGGATCAAATGGCAGAGACCAACAGAGGACACAGTGAGTAGAGAGACAGTGGAGAAAGTTAAGGTGTGGCAACATGCTACATTAGTAACTGTACACATTGCATGTTGTATACTGGACCGCCACAAGCATACACACATACAGACACAAAGTCACATCACCTTTTTTTGCTCATGGAAAAGTAGATTAGAAAACATTACCTTAACTCAGTGAACTTATGCTGACTAGTCCAATCATCCGAGAGTCAGAGCTATATCCTGCCATGTCACCCTGCACTCTGTTTCCTCCATCATCTATACTGAAAGTAAGGTAGCAGCCAAGAGAGGGTAGAGTAGAGCACAGGAACAGGAAGACACTCTTCAGAGGTCGATCTGTCTGCTGCCTGGCTCTCTCCTTGCATGTGTGCCTGTGTGTAACGTGACGTGTGTGGCGATGGGTGTGTGGGTGGGGAGAACAGAGCCTTTATGGGTGTGTTTAATATTTGATAGGGCATCTTTTAGGTGCCCCATCCAGTGGGCTGCAAGAGGAGAGTTGAGGAGAAATTTTTTTGGGGGGGGGGGGGAAACACTAAAAGAAGAAAAACATCATAAAGACTCAAGTAAAAAAAAATGATTATCTGTAGCAGGAAAAAATCTGATCAGTTATCCACAATATGGTACAAAGTCTAAAGACTAAAGCCACATAACACTTCGGGCTCAAGACGTTTTACCAACAAGCTAAAGTAGCAGTTGTCAGTGGGCATGCTGCTGTATTCCCTATAATGTCATGAGATCACCAGAGGGGATAATAAAAGGAAACAGATCCCGCCTATAGCACTCAGCTGCACATGAAAAGTCCAGTAAAGAGGAATTAGTTGTGGTTCTCATAAAGATTCAATGCGAGTTTCAATTTCCCCCGTTCATTTCATGGTTGACAGCATACTGGTTCCACTCAGTCAACCGTTTCCAGCTAAGTGCCAGCAGTAAAACCGTACGAGCTTTGCCAGTTCCTCAATATCTCCTGTTTATAAGTGTCACATGCCCTGATATATCACAGCGGGGAGTCTGATCCAAACCACATCAGCAACAGTAAAATAAAAAGCTAAAACACAGGGTTTCTAAGGACTAATTCAGCCTTTACATTGCTTCCTGTAGTGCTTCTATTAGCAAGCCTCAATCAAGTCAGCTGTTGGACAGCTACGTCATTATAGAGTGCTGCAGGAATGAGTCCTGAAACCCGGAAATGAGTTAGCATTTAAGCACTTCCGTTTCCCTCGCCTGGAAGTCAATTGATTTTCTGAATGGATTTTTAGTTAGATGCCTAAAAAGGTCTGTGGTTAACACAAGCTTAAGAGATTTAAGCGTTTTGTTCTACAATATAAAATACATCGGTTAATACCCCGCGTTAACGCAAATTAGTAATTAGTATCATAAACGTTTCTTTGCCACAGAGCTTATTTTCTGCAATAATCCAAAATCCAATGGAAAAATTCCATTGGCTTTTTGTCGAGGGAACTGGTGCGATTCTAACTTACAGGCTGGCCTACAAAAATACGTCATCCCTGCACCACTCTGTGTTGGTGTTCTTCAAAATTGACGTGAGTGCTAATTCTAGCCTGAAAACTTTTTCTACCGCATGACTTTGAACTGTGGAAAGAAATAAAATATGTTTCGTGCTACATTAATTTAGGATATATGCACAGAACCAAGATAGTGACAAAGAAAGTCTGAACCAAAATGAGTCATACTACTGACTAGTCACGACACAAACACACTCAAAAAGTCCTCCTCATCCACCCTGACTCATCCATAAGAATAACTCTGCCAGTGCCATCTTTCTGGGTATGCTGAGCAGTAGAAGTCTTGGCAGAATCTAATTATCTTCACTGTTTGAGCAGTCCAGATGTCCACACACCCATCATCACAATCACATTTCTCCTAACACCACTCCTCCCTCTATGATTTATCGTTCGGTTTTTAGTGTGTAGGCATGAATAGACAGTCACACGATTATCTCTTCCCTCTTCCATATATGACCTTCACTTGAACCCCCGCCGTGAGAAGACTGCAGTGCAATTTGACAGCTCCATTTAATTCTCACTTCCTGATTGGCCACAAGGGCTAGAAAGAGTCGTGAGGCAACAGCGCAGATGTCAATCACTGCCAGCGAGGTCATTTATGTACAGAAGATGGTAGCCAAAAGCAGGACGGACAGCAGCACGAGGGCTACTTTTCTTTTTGAAGCATAATCAAACTTCACTGAGACCACAGGACATCCCATTCTTGATTGATCAACCAGGTGAAACATCACACAACTGCTGCCAACAATGTACTAATTTCGTCGAGTGATAAAACTCTCTTGCCTGAACTGACTGGCTGAGAATCGGTACCAAATCGGTTATGCAGCATTTTTTCATATTTTTATCACTTTAAATTGATTAATTTGAGTTTTTTGGGAGAGTATGTTGTTATGACAAAATCTGAAAGTGCAAAATGTCAAAATCAATAATTCCTCCTAACAATCCTGATTACACTACAAAGTTTTTATTTTCTATAATTACGCACACAGCCTTGGTTTCAACTCAAAATAACCCATGGCGTGCATGGGTTCCCGTGCATGTAACATAAGCATGAAGGAACTCCAGCCAGTCACTGGCCAAGTGAATGTGTGAGATCACTTTAATACATTTTTATATTGCAGAATTTTAATAAATCTGCAGCACAGATTTCATAGCAAAATTTAATGATGAGTTGAAAACATCTATGGAAAATATCTACTGAAATGTATATTGGCAGCACACGGGAAGTAAGTCATGCTGTTATGAAAGCATATTTTATGACCTGTTATTAAGACTGATGGTTAATTTCTCTTTATGATGTCAGACATTATATGAAAATAGTCTGCTTCAAAGCTTTGATGAGAACATGAACACTAAATGAACCAAGAAAGCATGACAACATTCATATAAAGCATAATATCACATTTAACTGAAGTAGAGGCGCATGCATAGGATTATGCACCGCTATCACAGCCCCTTAAGTGAAAGATAAATCCTTTATAAGCATGCTTTCTCACATGATTCTTGAGCAGAACCACACACCACAACATTTACATAGCAACTAGGACTCGGGGTCAGCAACCGCCTGCCTTCCCCCGAGCTTTTCTTTGATACCACAACAATGACATCCATTTGTCTGCTGTGCCAACGGCTTTTCTCCACACTGACATGTGAGTTCATCTGAAATATCTCTAGCTTATCAGCCCGCTGTGCCATTTATTGGGCCTTTGTGCCAACTCTGACTCATTCCTTATCGCCACAAGATACAATGCAAAACACAGGCCTGTCATGAGAGGTGAGAGATGTGGCTTTCAGAGAATGAACCTAATGTGAAGGCCCTGAATATGAAACATAGTCTAGCCCAAATAATAAGCTTTTAATAGATTATGTTCCTGCTGGATTTATCCTCTGTGAATGGACAATACACAGCTACTTCCTCTCTGCCAAAACTTCCCTCTTTTCCTGTGCCTCCTTCCTTTCCACTCATTCCATCAGGCTGAATTCTCTTCAGAAACTCTTCCCCCAATCTCTATTATTTTCTTAAGCAGCTCATGCTTGTACAGTAACTAGCAAACAGTCTCTCATGAGGCTAGGGAGAACAAGGCATTCTCACATCAAATAAGGTCACAACTCATTGTTAACCTCCACCAAAGTCCATACCTTGGTGTCCAATTTTTCACAGGGATTAGAGCTATTAGGTCAACTGATGAAACTAGAGGGGAACCCATCCAAAAGAGTGTCTGATACAATGGAGTAACCTTTCTATTCACCTCGGGAGATAAACTGGCTGAATACTCATTGGTTGTGGCTAGATAAACCCTGCTGTGTAAATTGCTTTGAGCACAGAAAGGCACCATAGAACAATGAAGTCCATTATATGGTGCTGTTGGATGCGGCAGTTGAGCCTGCCATGCAAACACAGCATTTGAATATGTCTGGGCAGGTAACCCCATACACATTCAGGACAGGATTCTTGCCTTTGAGCAGGACATGAGTAATGGCCCTGTTATCTTTGGTGAAATAGAAGTTTAGGAGTGACAATGATATGGCAGTACTGAGTGGCTAAAAAAGGGGCAATGTGCCAAAATGAAACTGGCACAGTAACACGAGAACTGTATGTTTTATTAGCTTGGCAGTGCTCTGGAAACAAACCATCATGTCTGAGAAAAAGCATCTATTTTGAACAGATGCATGCAGATTGCAGCAGGTCACATACTGTGACTGAGAGTGAGCAGCTCACAATCTGCAGCACATTATGCCGACCTTACACAAGACGACTTTTCAAGCGATTTCACTGTCGCAGACATATTTCCAATGTCAGAATAAAACCACAAGAGTTTTGCTAGAGTTGCGGTGCGCTCCTGTGATCATAAAACTCGGTTCAAGCTGTCTTAAGTCAGTCTTTTTCACGGCATTCTGATAAAATCAAACAAGTTTATTATTATTGTAAGTTCAATGACGTAGACATTGTCAACAACCAATAGATGTGCTCTCTCCAGCACCAAACGGGAAGCAGTAAATGGGGTAGAAAGTAAACATGGAGAAACTGGTGGAGTTGTGGAGCGAACAAGAGTGCCTCTTTGACGCGTCCTCCCATTTATACCATGATAGAGTGGAGAAGGAAAAAAGCTGCAGCTCCAGCTGTGAGAGGGTATCAGACCTACAGTCTTTTAAAAGTCTTCTAATGTATGGTAGGCATTAGTTGTCCAACGCCTGATCCCAAGGACATACAGTAAAGACTCTATAATATCACATGACTCAAAGCTTTGAAGGATTATTGTACGGGATGTAAAGCTTTTAAGGAGAGCCAACCTTGCGGCCTGGTGTAGTTCAAGCTCAATGCAGTTACATTACATGAGGCTAATAAGACACAGAAGAACTGGGTGACATGCTTCGTTTATCTGTCACATTGATATGAGCCACAATGGCAGCTGATATGCTGACAAGTGCAGACCCCTGGTGAGGCGCATACTGCCATGCTTCTGAATCAGACCTCAATATAGGAACAGCATGCATCATATAAAGTACTATCAACACCTGTGAGGGTGTACCATGGGTATGTAGGAGCTTTAAATGATGCACATTATTAGCTCGTTTGAGATGAGCAAAGCCAGAATCGATCACAATCAATCGCCGCACAATGCAGGCCGGTTAGATTTGTGACCGACTTGATCCCGACTTTCCCTGACAGCATGCAAATGTGGGCAACGATAATCTCATCGAGGCGGCTGCAATTGTTAGAGCCAGGTGCCGTAGCTGCTCTCCACCGACTGCAAGACCCAGGGCATGATGGGAAACGCCTGGCTGTCGCCTGATCAAGGAGCTGATTGGCTCTTAGTTTTGACAACAAACACCACGTTTTGTAGAAAATACAAATTTTCTGTATAATTGTGCAATTTAAACAAGATTGTAGGCTATTAGTCTCATGTTGTGCAATGACATGTGATTAACAAACACCTGTGCGTTTCCTATTATAGCAATTGTGTGAAACAGGTCTATTTAATTTTGAGTCAAAGATTTCAGCAACTGCTCATGTCTTGACAATAAATGTCAGCAACAAGACAATAATGACACACATCTGCTGCTACCACCCTGCATTGTGTTCATAACCACACCTGTGCAAACACACTATTTGGAGCAAAAGAACAGAGGGACTCATACACAGGGGAAAACACTCAACCCATTCTATATAATAGTGCTGCTTTCTGTACAGAAAACATCAATTGTATACAACCTACAGTTTGATATACTAGAACAGTTAAACAGTGAGCTAATATCACAGTGCCAATGAAGAGATTGTAAATTTATCACTCTCAATAAAAAAATGTAATAAAATGTTTAATGTCAAAGCATTTAGACCAAATTCATACAGGGCAGTGGCAAAATGCGGCTTGCGGCAATAATTACATTTTTCTACAGGCAGTATTCATGTGTTTTAGGCGGGAAGAATTTTTTTGTAACAGGTCAACATGTAAAAGGAGTCACAGGATCTATGTACTGATTGGCTGCGGGTTCTCTCTGACCGCACTTTGCTGCTAAAAGTTAAACTTTTCTCAATTTTTCTTTAGCCGCACTTC
>CAKALG010002714.1:0-19321 GCA_916700815.1 Helicolenus hilgendorfi | reverse complement strand
GTGGGAAATGCGACCATGCGCGGCCGCCATGTTAGTTTAAGGCCCTGACACATTATGCCTAGTTTTTGCAGTGTGTCCCGCACCGTCGGCTCTTGTCTGCCCGTGTCAGAGTTTTTTCAGAATCGTCAGCGGCACCTGTTGGTGAGAGAAATCAGGCTGATTGGCGGTTCAGCTTAAACAAATACAGACTACCGCGACCTGCTGGTAGGGAGAAGGCAAGTGCAGAACGAACGTTGTAGTTGCTGTCGGCTGTAGTGTTTGCGCAGTGTTCAAGTGCAATATTTTGGGCAAAACACAGGCAACGTGAGGCGACGCAACTGGTGGCCTTTCGACGCCGCTAATTCTTTGATGTTGGGTTGGCGTGTCTAGGCCTTGACACTAATGTCACGTTTGATCACGAAATATTTTGCAAGATTTCCTTTTTTATTTAGTCGAGACTCTTGTTCATGAATGGAATCTGTAAGTGTGTGGTGGCTGTTTTGGCCAAATCGTTACTCTCCACACACTATAGGAACAAAACTCTTAAATATAACATAACATGTCATTATGTGTGGGGTTTTCAAAATCTCTTCAGATTTGAAAAAGCCCAGCCTTTAGTGAGGTATGAGCTCTTAAATATTTATGTGGTGAGCTAAAGCAATAGAATCTAAAGCTTGTTCAAGGGCAACATGTTGTTTATCTAAAGTTAAAGATAAACAACATGTTGCCCTTGATCAAGAGATTTAAGCATTCTGAATAGGCCTTTGTCCCTCTTCACTCTCTGCCGCCGGCTGGGAGAAAAGACAGTTGATGCAGTGTGTTTTAATGCGGACCACTTGGAGGAAAGAGCAGAAAATGCCTCTTCAAAGACGTTGCGTTTGAAGAAGGCGGCGAGTCCACCTCTCCTTGGCTGTCAGGGACGCAACATGACGTTGCAAGCAATCCTATCTCTGCTGTTACAGATGATAGCTGGCCTGATTCCTGATCAAGGACCGCGCTGCCGACAGCAACTGAGAAGGATCGTCTGATTCCCAAATGCAGCCCTCTGGCATGAGGCTTTTGACAGATCAATTACACTATCTTGCCCATGCCACCCGTGGTAGGTGGGTGGGTTGAAAAAAACAGTCTGGCATGAGCCCGTGGATGAATAGCATTCTGTCTTCTAGGTTGTCGGAAACAGCGGTGAATGGGTCCAAGCTTGTGGTGTTGTGCCTATTGGGTTACACATAATCGAGTCTTTGAGAGGAGGACAGAGGCTGAATAGCGGAGCGAGGATATCATTGGTTCTATCTTCTAGGCCATTGTGTCTGCGTCAGTGTGGTGAATGCGTGTGGACAGGGAAAGGTATGGAAACATCTGAGACATTATCTCTGAATGACAGCTGATACCACCCTGGGAGAGAACGAGACATTAAATACTGACAAGGTTGGTGTGTGTTGAAGTGGTGAGCGCACTAAGGTTTTTCCGTGCATGTGATGTCTGCGCTTTTTGTAACCTGCGTGCATGCAAGGCGAAGTGATGACACCAAACCTGCGGCTATCTGTCTTTTCCATTCCTTGCCAGGGCTTGGTGAGTTGTTGAATATTTCATCAGTGCTGCTGGTGCTGGGTTCTCCTGGGCAGGTGTGGTTTGGTTCTAACCTCAGGTAGCCTCTCACAGGTTGTCTGGTAAAAAAACATAAATGCAAGAAGGTTTTTTCACGATCAATTTTCAAACAAGACTGAAACAAACCTCTCTGTTATCCAGGCCTCTAAAGAAGGTCGGGTGTGAGAGAGCAAAAAAAGATCACGGACATCCAAGCAACAACAGGATTGCTAATAGAGTCTACCTGGAAGAGAGCTGCCTGAAGTGAACTCCACACTGCAGTGGTGTGCATAAATATGCTCTAATATTATAATACCTTGGGACATACATTGGGTAGTGCACACACACTACATACAAACACACACACACAAATAAGCAGGCCGATGGGCGCGCACAGATGCTGCCCTCACAAATGACCACTTTTCTATTCTAAGGCTTCAGTTCATGTGGGGATAAAGTAAGCCTGCAGGATCTCACACACACACATAGGCAGATGTGCACACAAAGACACACAAAAAAGTACACAGACACAAAAAGATAAAGAGAGAAAGACTCATTTTTGTTTTGACAGGGAAGTCTACGACTAAGTCAGTGAAATGAAACTCTATGAAAATAATGCATTGACTTCAGAGAGGCAATTTCAGAAAGAAAATTGATGGAGAATACAGGAAAAAACAATGCTTAGTGGAGGTATGAGCACAAAGCATTAGATGGATGGATGGATAGATAGATGGATAAATGGATGGATATATGGATACATGGATGGTAGATAGATGGATACATGGATGATAGATGGATTGATAGATGGAATGGATGGATGATAGATGGATAGATGGATATATGAATTGGTAGATGGACGGATGGGTAAATAGATAGATAGATGGATGATAGATGGATACATGAATGATAGATGGATAGATGGATATATGAATTAATAGATGGTTGGGTGAATTGATAGATAGATTGATGGATAAATAGATAGATAGATGGATGATAGATGGATGGAGATTTTACTTAAGTAAAAGTACAAAACATCAAAGTATACCTAAAGTACCAAAAGTAAAAAAAAACTCATTATGCAGAGTGGCCCATTTCAGAATAATATATATTATATTGCTGAATTATAATTATTGATGCATTAAAATGTACATTACTTTAATGTTGAAGCTGGTAAAGGTGGAGCTTATTTTTTTTTATTATACACACTGTCGGGTAGCTTGTGAATTTCACCAAGGGATCAATAAAGTCCTACTTTTATCCAATTTAATACATCATAATTGAATTGTTGATAATATTTTGTGTTATTAATTTGAAACTGCAAAGTAACTTAAGTCATAAAATGAATGTAGTAGAGTAAAAAGTACAATATTTGCCTCTGAGATGTAGTGGAGTAGAAGTATAAGGTAGCAGAAAATGGAAATACTCAAGTAAAGTACAAGTACCTTAAACTTGTACTTAAGTACAGTACTTAAGTACATGTACAGATGTACGTATAGATGGATGGACGGATAGATAGCTGTGTGCAGTGTCTGTCTCCAGCTCTGCCCTGGAGCCTCCGCCTGTGATAATTACACTGCATCACGCCCTGGGTTAGTGTTATTAAAGAAGCTCCGGAGACTGATGGAGCTAGCTGTATTTTTAGAGCTCAGGTTGCCCTTTTGTCCTAATGCCCACCACTCTGGGGATGATGGTCGGGATGTGCAGCTGGCAGGGGAAACTGTCTGAGGAAATGTTGTTTGATGTGCTAGACACAGAAAAAGTAACGCAAAAGAGGAAGATGTTACCTGTTCCATGAACAATATCTTGAGCTGAAAGCCCCAAAAGATTTATCTTATTTTAGGATGTTTGAACAACAAACAGAAAGGTGTATTCCATTACAGCCCTACAGTATGTTTTAGAGAGAGTGCGATGTATGAAATATTTCCTATGAAACATCGCTTTTGTAGGAGGGCTTCTGCCAACATAATTTATCTATCTACAAAATGAAATATCCTAGAATTTCATGTAACTTAATATATCTTGTATCATCTAAATGTGAGATGCTGCAGGCCACAGGTTGTCAGAAGAATATTCATGATATTTGTGGACATGAGGCGATTCTCCCGCTGACAAACTCGACATATTGGTCCATAAATGCGCCCTTCTGGAGGCAGTAATGACAGACCAGGATAGGATTCATAAATCAGAAGCCGGTGGGGAGGGCGGCTGACATTGATGCATGCGGGGACACTGAAAACACAGCAGAGGGAGAGCCAAAGACAAAGGACATGTTGAATGACTTCATATGCACCAGACAGTGATGGGTAGCGCAGGAAGCGTAATAACTCGTAACAGTGGTGTGGGGTATATAATCTGGGATTCGTGAATGCCAAAGGCTTGCAATATATCTGCATAATGCCTCCATATGAGCTGCGTAGCGCCACGCTGACAAACACATACACACAACCACAGTTTTCCATGCTTGCACATATAAACAAATACATGTTCTCATGTTGTGCCTTCAAGGTCATGGCCGTAATGAATGACATTACCATAAAGCTGAGGTTGAGTGGTGTTCCACAACACACCCCTGTCCCCCGCCCTGAAGGATCTAAGAGAAGGTGGACTGCATTATCTTAAAGGCCAGCCCCACCCTCCCACACTTTATTAAGACACTAGCTGTAAGATACCTGCTAAGCCTACATACATCACTGTGGTTTTATGAGGCAATAGAATCCAATGGTGATTTATTTTGTATTTATTTACTATAGGAGGACATAGATTGACATCTCTATACTGGATCAGTAAGTAAATCTTTGTGGATGCCGGTTGGCCTCAATGTCCATTCACTGTAAAATGGACACACTGTACTCTAGGGCTGGGACAATACATCTATCTCCCAACTCAATACTATCACAATACTTGGGTGCCGATTCGAAATGTATTGCGATTTTTAAGTATTGCGATTCTACAAGTATTGCGATTCGATATTATGATTTATTGAGATTTTTGTTAACTTTGTTAACACTAGACCATGGGAAAAAGTTGAATCATACACTTCTGGGGACTTTTAATCTGAAAAAAAAAATCTAAATTAATATAGTAAAAATGTTTGATTTTCAGCATGTACAGTATGTAGTCTGAGATGTCCTGAAGTCAAATATATCAGTCATTGTCAGGCATTATTTATTAAATTTATTCCAGCAACCCAAAAATCAAAGAATAAAGACAGTCCCCTCACACATTAGTGGTATTTTCTTTTTAATTTATAAGAAAGATGTAATGTTTTATACTTCTTGTGAATATAATCCAATCAATCTTATTTCAGGTAGTATCCACGAGGACGCTCCGCCGTTTTCTGCTTTGTCGTTTTGGCTCACTGCGGCCAGCTGCGGTTTGTTTTGGTTGACGGATACGGAATGGATATGACATCACGTTACTCAGACTGCAACAATAAAAGCGGTAACTTCCTCCTACCTACACATAGACTCAAATGAAGCAAATATATTGATTCTGGTATGAAAAAAAAGATTTCAAAATCAACAATTGCAATACATAGGTGAATCGATTTATTTCCCAATCCCTACAATGTATTCACTGTTGCTCGCTGGAAACAGCAGAGGGTGAAACTGCTCTAGAGTTACCTACCTGTGATAATGACTCAGCAGGTGGGATAGGTCAATCACAGGTTGGTGGTTTGATTTCAGGCTCCTTCTGTGCTCTCCTCTATCTACTCGGGCAATATAGCCCACTGAACCCCAAATTACAGGCCAGCACTGCACTTGTACAGTATGTGAGTGAGTGAGTGAGTGAGTGAGTGAGTGAGTGAGAGACAAATTGTAAAGCACTTTGTCCAGTAAGGTAGAAAAGGTGTCATGTATAAGTGCAATTCTTTTACCATTTATTCTGCGATGAAGTACAAAATGTACCATGCTATATTTATAAGTAACATTGAACTGCAGAACATTACACTCTGCTGCTCGTGTATAAAATATAGATTTGTATGAAATGTAGGTCGGCATTACACTCTTAACTGTGAATTATCAGATAGAGATTTGAAAGGTGCAGGTGCACCAATTCAGATTTGATTTAGTGTTTTACTTCTTAAACTTGCCAGCTGTCCATTCAATTTTTGTTGTACAATGCTTGTTGCTGGCCAATATCAACAGAAAATAGATCTTCTAAATATGCTTGAAGTGGAAATACATGCATAGAACACCAAATGTCCTGTTCGGGAGATTAGAGTTTTATCTGTTTCAAAAAACAATACACTGTGAGAAACACTGTAACTAATGACCTCATTCCTCGCAGTATTCAGGCTGGTCTCATACACCGTTTGTAGCTATACCCACGAAAAGTAATGTACTGTAATTTGTATATATACCACAAAATCAATATGTATGTTTTCATAAATATAAAGAGTGACAAACGCTGCCTAGAGAAAAGGTTGGGGTGGACGGGTGGGTCAAAAAACACCGGACCTTCGCTCAGGAGACCGGCGTCCGTACCCCGTTTGAAACCAGAAGTCAACATTGACTTATTTGTCACATAACTTCCGTGCTTAAGTTACACCACTTTTTAAGTTATTTTAACACAAACCATCACCTTTTCCTAAACCTAATTAAGTTGTTTTTGCCACGTAATTTCTGTGCGTAAGTTAAAGCACTTCTGCAGTTATTTTAACCTAAACCCTGATCTTTTCCTAAACCTAACTAAGTAGTTTTGTTGTCTAAACCTAACCAAGTTGTTTCCTTTGAAGACTAAAGTTTATTTTGAAACGACTGGAGCGGACATTGACACATGCGCCATGTGTTGCTGGACATTTGTAGAAAAACACACAAAAAATTAGAAATAACTTTTTGTAAGATATCATACAAACCATTGTATAAGGATACATTGATTGTTGTGATTTTTAAGATTAATTTGAATGCGTCTTTGGCTCCAGCTTTGACTTTAATACGAAGTGCACAAATAAGTGCATCTTATTTTACATGCGTGGCCCAAATCTTCAATTTGAATCCTGCGACTGCTAAGGTTGCATCCAATGCTCTCTGACAAAAGCAATTTAATGCCTTGCGTCTGGGTGGAAAAGGTTTTTTAACACACACAGGATGGTGAAGGCATCCCGTGTGTGCTCCGGCCAAACACTGGGGCTCAGTCGGAGGAAATGTAATCTTCTACTGGAGCCTGAATCACACTGTTCATCCCCAGCAGTGAATGATGTTGAAGTCTCGGGGGTAGCAGAAAAGATCAACCCTAACAGATTGGCCTTGGTTCCACTCACAAATGATTGATTGCCAGGTAAACAACATTATCATTTTAAATCTGCCCTCAGGGTTCTTAGCAACTGTTTCCCGACTTGATGACTAATTGATTGAAGCTGCAGTACCGATTTAAACCTCTTTTTTTCCCTTTGAGATCATGGATGAGTTTTTAACAAGGATGTATTTAGAGCAACTGCTCTGATGGACACCTGTTGTAACGTCCCCAAGGCACAGTAAGTACGTTGATGCTAACACAGCAACTGTTCAAATGGGAGGAATAAGACATCTCAGCGTCTAACTATGTAGCTGAAGTGGGAAATCAGGTTATTCTATGCAGAGGCGTGTTAACATCTCTCGCCCAGCTTCAAATCACTGTGTCACCCTCCCACATACAGTAATAAAAGCTGTATAAGATATTCATGCCAGTAACCTAGATTTCTAAATGTTTTATTTGGCCGCTTGTCTCCTGTTGCTGAACAGGGTCTGTAGAGGCTCAGCGAGGCCTCCTCTCACCACTTTGATGTCTGGACTGTGTGTGCTTTGCATATGTGTGTGTTAATGGGGATGAGTGTGCATCATTGGCTTTATTTCTGAGTGCCCTGTAATGATGCCAGCCATAAAAAAGTATTTCTGGAGCGATGCTTATAGTGCATCAAAGTAGGGCACTGCCAGAGACCAGCTGCCTGGTGTAACAAACTCTTGTAAAAATGTGTATGTAGGTGTGTGTGTGATGATGGTGATAGCCTGGTAACCAAAACAGAGGCGATCTACACCACAGTGCCACAGCATATTGTGTTACAAGGAATTGACACTGAGGATCAAAATCTACGCAACTGGCGGAATAACTCAGAGTCTATCAGAGTCTCAGTTACCGACAGGATGACCTGCCAGAAGCTTACTGGCGCTGGTGTCATCTGAGTCTTTGTCTACTGGGAAAGGACTGAGGAGAGAAGGTGATGATCCGGTGTGTAATCAACGTGTAACCCCTGCCTGTTAACATGCACATACATATGTTAGGGCTAGGCGATATGGAGAAAATCCAATATCACGATATTTTTTATCAAACAACTCGATAAAGATATTGTGATGATTATGTAGGTTTGCACTTATTGGTGCTTTTACAAGATGTTTACACAATGAGATTTTTGATAAATAATCATCAGTAATGTGGATATAATGACTCAGTGGGTAAAGGCAAATAATAGAACTGCTAGAACAGTCTGGTGAGTTCAGAAAATTACATCACTTTGCTCTAATGCCGCCTTTAAAACCAGGAAAAGACAACTCTTATGCAATATTATGATATCCAAAATCTAAGACAATATCTAGTCTCATTTTACGATATCAAAATAATATTGATATCTTGCCCAGCCCTAACATATACACATAAAAACAGTGTAATTTATTACCTCTGCCAAGGCAGAAGGCCTAGGAAGGAGCTTATGTTTTCACCGGCGTTGGTTTGTTTGTTGGTTTGTTAGTTTGGATGATTACTCCAAAAGTCCGTGATGGATTTGAATTACATTTTTTGGAGGGGTGGGGTGTGGCGCAATGAACAATCCATTATATTTTGGTGGCGATCCAGATCATGATCCGACTTAGGGAATTTTTTTTAATAACTCCGCTCAGTCTGTGTATTAACACCACAGGCTTTAAGACATGCGCAGTGTGACTGATGGCGCGTCACCCTGCCTTTTTCCTTCTGCCTGCAGAGAGAGGGACAGCGGGAGAGGGGGGGGCACATGTAGATTCTGCGTTTTTTCACATTAAACTCTGTGAAATTGAGTTCAGTTCAACAGTTGAGTTCGACCAAAGCACACTTGGTGATTGTTGGAAAGAGTAACGACGACGGTTTAGGTGAGTTTTATTTTGTTTCCGTCCAGTTTGAATTAAGTGTTTTATGCTGCTCCGCTGCGTACAGCTGATCTCAACATAAACAAAAATACACATGGATGATGGCGCAAGCTGAACAGAGAGGGGAGGCAATCGTACTCGGGCAGCTTGGCGGAGGTCTGCACTTGGAGTGCCATTCTAGTATGTGTAAACTCATCACGTTTGCATCCCAACTCGTCACTTACTGATGTTTGTCAAACGTTTCAGTCGCAGTAAACACTAGCTTAGGTTCAGGAAACAAAACTACTTAGTTAGGTTTAGGAAACAACAAAGTAGTTGGGCTTAAAACTACTACGTTTGTACAGTGAAAATGTGACTGGACATTGTGAACATGGGTCACGAACAAAAAGCTGATTGTAACGTGAAAGTGAAACGTAACGCATAGGAAACGAACAGCGGTCCCCTGGATGAAAGTTTTGTGTTTGTTGGATCGATACAGCTCCCCTCCTGCCTGCCCGGTGTGTCTCTTTCTCTTTTTAAACTACGTCACTACAGCACTTTCCCTGAGCGTTTACTGATGCAGCGGATGGGTTTACATTAATAGAAAGCCCGATGCATCTCATACCGCCGCTGAAGGGTGCCTTGTGCTGCGGTATCGAACACCGACGGCTGTGACAAAGCACCGCTATTTGATGCCCTAGGAATGAGAACGGGCTCGTAAATTATGTGTAATACATTGGTAATATTCACAAACTAAGCATGAAATGAGCAGAGAGGTAGAGACAGAGAGAAAGAAGGTTAAAGAAGAGAGAGAGTAGAAATGTTCTCCCTCTCTTACTCTATCTTGTTCTGGGCCCTGTCTGTGTCACGCTTTTATTCACAGGCAAATATGAATACAGAGGCATCAGCAGCATCCAGCATAATGCACTGCTTGTTTACTCCTGAATCAGAAAAAAAAAGAAATCAGATAGGAACGGAGGAATCTTCAATAATACCAGTTGGTGATTATCTAAAGCTGAGCACTGCTTTCTACAATCAGAGGGTATTCACAGTGGTTTGATGCATGTCTTTCACAGTGTTGTGTTTGCAGTGCTCCAGGGATAAGAAGAAAAGTGAACATTTTCAGACTTTGATTTTGTTGTAAAGTTCACTCTGTCGATGTAAAGACTGGAAATTAATGCTAATTGGGCAATAGTGAGGGCAAAACTAGCAAGAAATTACAGAGAACTAAATTGAAAAAAGTAAGAATTTTTCTTTTGTTTTAAGATGGAGCTCATCCTCACCTCTTGCTCAAAGATGCTCACTATCACTGGCGGCATGATCAGGTACTCGGGCTGTTTTCATACATCGTTTGTAGCTAAACCTACGAAAAGTAATGCCCTGTAATTTGTATATATTCCACAAAATCAATTTGTATGTAATCCACGTGAACCAGGAAGTATAAAGAGCAACAAACGCCGTGTACAGGGAGGAGGTTGGGGTGGATAAATATTAGTTATTAGAAATTGATTGAGTTATTTTAACCCAAACCCCGATCTTTTCCTAAACCTAACAAAGTAGTTTTGTTGCATAAACCTAACCAAGTTGTTTCCTGTGGAGACAGAAGTTTATCTTGCAAAGACTGGAGCAGAAATAGATATATGCGTCACGTGTTGCTGGACAGTCGTAGGAAAACACACGTTAAATAAATAATAACTTATCATACGAACTGTTGTATGAGGATACGCTGCAGTATTACATATGATTTTTAAGATTAATTTGTATGCATCTTTGGCTCCGGCTTTGACTTTAATACATGGTGCACAAATAAGTGCATCTTATTTTACATGCATGGCCCAAATCTTCAATTTCAATCCTGTGACTGCTAAGGTTGGATCCATTGCTCTCTGACAAAAGCAATTTTATGCCTTGCGTCTAGGTGGAAAAGGATTTTTAACACACACAGGATGGTGAAGGCGTCCCGTGTGTGCTCCAACCAAACACTGAGGACGGAGGAAATGTAATCTTCTACTGCTGCCGGAATCACACTGTTCATGCCCAGTAGTGAATGATGTTGAAATCTCAGGGGGGTAGCAGAAAGATCAACCCTTAACTTAACCAAGTTGTTTCCTGTGAATACGGAAGTTTAGTTTGAAAAGACTCTATGCATGTAACGGGTGGGAACTGTCACGTGTTGCTGGACATTCGTAGGAAAACGCAATGAAAAATGAGGAATAACTTTTCGTAAGATATCATATGAACTGTTAAGTATAAGGATACATTGTGATTCACCATTTTCAACATGATCAGCCTGAGCAATCAGCCAAGCCTTTAAAGCAGACAGCTGACAGTCCACCTGAGAAATCAGCTTAACAAACCAAACTGCAGTGACCACGTTTATGCCAGAGATGTAGTCGTGGAGTGTGAAACAGCAAGTCAGGTGGTTCTGTTAACGGGTAGGTGAGTGCCAGATGCAGGGCAGGTGGGTCTGCACATAAAGGTTGATTGCAGAGGCGTCTTAGGGCAAACTCTCCATAGGGCCCTTAAGCTCCTTGTTAACACAGGTGTGCTGCAGGAAAAAGCCATTAAGAACATCACAGAGGCAGCGAGACAGCCGAGAGAAGGCTTCGGATCAAGAGGGTGGGTCCGTAGAAAAGAAATGCCACAGTCGCAGGCCTGATCAACTCTGGCCAAGTGGCCTGAGCAGAATGTGGGATTGCTGACAGACCCAAAGGTCCCTGAGTGGTCTGCAGCTCACCCTGTAACATTGGCAGCATATTAATGGGCTTTCTTTGCCTGCCTTTACTTTCAAGACTTTCAAAAAAACAAGTTAAACAGGTGCGCCTTATTGTATTTAATGTGTTAATACTATGAAAAGCATCATATTTCAGGATGTAAGAGTATGTTGCACATCTACAGTAGCAACCCTTTGTGAAGTAGTTTTTGAGTATGGCCCTCTTTAAAATCAATGGAAATGTAGTTTGGCACTTCAGTGATGAGCTCAGGCTGCAGGATGAGTCTGCTATTATCATTGAAACTGTCGGACTGCCTGCGCTGTGCTCTGTGTCCGTGTGTGTGAGCGAGAAACAGGAGAACCAGCAAGAGTGTGTGAGAGTGAGGTATAACAAGAGGTAGCGATAGAAGACGCTGAATGTGAAAATCAAGTCTGGCGAGCAAACCAACACCTGCTGATGGGGCAGATGCTATCTGTGATGTACAAAAGGTGTTTGTGAGCTGCATTAGAATCTATAGTAGTAAATAATTTTGTTATTTGAAATGAGATTGACTCCACTCCAGCCATTTTAACAAGCAGCTATGGCTACTTTAATTGGAAACACAATTTTGCTTTTAAATTATTTGCCTAGCAAACCAAAGGAGTAACCTTGTGCATGGGGATGTAAGAATGTGGGGTTTGTAGCAGCCCATCAGGCAGAATCAGTCTGCAATCCAGAAATATCGACCTGCCTCTCTCAAAATGACCTGCCGATCTGCCATCATTTCGACATTTATTCTTTCTCCCCCACCGTCCTTTGTTACCACCTTCCTCCCTCTCTCCACTGCTTGTTTACCTCCTCCTTCTTCTCCTCTTGTCCTTTCCTTCTTCTTTCCCTTTCTAACCTTGAGACTTTCCAGGGGTTCACATCTCTCTGATTTCCTCTCACTTGCTCACCTCCCTGACTCAAACCCCCTCTCATGCCAAATTACCCACAGAAGCATGTGGCGGTGACAGAATGATTCACCGGTTAAGAAGAAAACAGTGCCCCCTACGGTGCCGAGTCACTGCCCAAGTGCTGACCATAGACTGTATTTAGGAAGTAGACCTAGTCACTGGGATGTCACCAATTGATTTGTGGACTGCCGTTTTGAAGCCTCGAGTTTGGCATTTTGGTCGTCGAAATGAAGCCAGAAGTGACACGAGAGGGTGGAGCTAAGTACAACCAAACGCTGAATAAGACATTTTAAAGCAACCAAAAATGTTACAATTTCCTTTCATGAAAACACACTGTGAAAGTTGTAAGGGTTAAAGTTGTAAGTTGAAAACACAGACAACTACCAGACTGGACAACGCCGTGGTAGCGACCTGTCAATCATAAGGTAGCCATGCCCTAAATCATTACTCTGCTTTATGGTCTATATGACTCTAAATTGGACCATAATTTAGTAAATGAACATCATGCTGTATTGAAGAAGACTTGAAACTAGCGATTGAGACCATAAACTCATCTTTGCAATGTTTACTGAGGTAATAAATCAAGTGAGAAGTAGGGTCATTTTCTCATAGACTTCTATACAGTCAGACTTCTTTTTGCAACCAGTGGAGTCGCCCCCTGCTGGCTGTTAGAAAGAATGCAAGTTTAAGGTACTTCAGCATTGGCTTCACTTTTCAGAGTTGTCCACTGGTGCTGACCCAGCAGAAATCTAAAAACTATTTCCTACTTCCTACATGCAAGACTACTTTTTTTTCATTTGAGTCAACATGTTGACAGATAAAAACAACTATTTAAATAAACCATATATATAAACCTCAGCTCCCCATTTCAAGTTGTTACATCATAGTCCTGAAAAGGCCTTTCTAGAGAGAGAGCTTATCATGTTGTTTGAAAGAGCATCAGTATAAGACAGCACAGCCGGAGTCCTAACAAGTGTTACGGCTTTGAAGTGTCATTCAATGCTTCCACAAATATTTTTTTATATACACTAACACTTCCAATTCCAGTAATGCCCTGTGATTAAAAACATATCACGATATCTGCTTACTACAGTGTATAAAACAGTAGTTGGTTTTTATTATTTCTACCTTGTCGCCTAGAGCAGCTAATTTTCAACAGCAAATACGTTTTGAAGGAAACTTATTCCGGGCTGGATTACGTTTCCTATTACCATAATGAGAATATGTTGTTAATTGATGTATCAAGTAGGTCCAAAAATGTTGATATGAATCACAAGACACACTTAACTGAAACCACAAATCTTTTCCTAACCCTATAACCAAAGTGCTTTTTATGCTTAAAGCACAGACAGGACTCAGGATGCAGTGATGAAGTCCTGCACTTTATACGCTCAACATCCACTACGACCACCGCCACGTGAAATGTAGGCTTCATTACCTCAAATAAAGGTTGCATAATGAACATAATTCGGTTAGCTATACATTTGTCAGCACAATGTATTTGGGAAAACAATTTCATAATAAATGAATGTAATGTCTACGAGACAGGGTTGATTATTTTACAACTTGGAGAGGTTTTCCATTAGTCTAATATATTACCAGTCATCAGTTACCAAATACGGGGTTAATATGATATAGTCATATATATGGTCGTTTTGTAGCTTTACGAGCCAATGAGTATTTCTAAATACTCCATCCACAACTCACCAGAACTCAAGGGATTATGGGACTCTGAGAGCTACTGAGGACTACTATACTTGGTTGTTTGTTTTGCATGGTCTGGCTGTCTCCAGGCCGTTAAATTTACGAATCCTGTTATGGCGAAGGCATGACCCGCCCTACTCTGCCTCTGATTGGCTAATCGGGTCATGCCTTCTCTATAGGCTTATAGGGAAGTCCCTCCCCTTCCGGTGGACCACCATGGGACCATGGGAGGTTGTCAACTGCGAGAGACAAATATTCTTTTTTAATATTTTTTTTTTAATTGCGCCACAAATCACACAAATAATTGTTATAAAGTTAGAGTAAAATTGTTATAAAATAAAGTTTGTCAATTTAAAAGATAATTTTGCAAGTCAAGAAAGTCACAGTTTGTTGTAAAACTGTTGAAATAGTTTTTGCCTCTCTATAGTAGGAAAAAAATCACCTCCAGCTCCTGCTCACTTCCTCCAGGCCATGTACTCTCCTCTCCTTCCCCAGACCCACCATCCTCAAAACCATCCACTAGAGGCCCTCAGACTTTCTTGCCTGTCCTGGTCACCTGACATCCCATCCCACCTTCACACCTGTTCCCTCTCTCCACTTCAGCCCTGCAGGTAAATACCAGCACATTTCCACTTGTTCCCTGTTAGATCGTCTTATATACTCCTCACTGAGCAGCCCAGACACATTGGCTGTCTGGCTGTTACCTGCCTAAAAGGCCCAATTGAGACCCAGCATGAGTCTCCTTCCCTCCCCTGGCATCCATTATTTTTGAGTTTGTTATGTTTGGTTACATTTATATTATTTTCCATATATTTCCACAGTTTACCTTCTATGTAGTCATGGATCACAAACACCACTGATTTTGTCTCTTGGGTTTAATCAAGCTTATTTTCCTAAGATTAATCTTTTTCTTTTATAAATGATGAATGGTCTCTCCCTTTTTCTTTTTCTTAGAGCAAAGTTGTGGCACAAACTATAAACTCTTTCCCTCTTAGACTACTTACTACTACTACTACCTTATGTTGTCCACTTTTTCAAGATAAAAAAATAACTGTAATCGTCTAGATTTTTGTTGCAGGCAGAGGTATGATGTGGCTGTTTCTGCAAATTACAAAATTCCTGTTATTCCTCTATATAATTCCTGTATTTTTTACGCAGTTTAAGTAGAGAATCAAAGACATTTTCCAAGCATCCCACCGAGGAGCAAAAAGGCCTAAGCAGAGCTGTGAGACTTTTGACCTTGAATATTTTGTTAACCTCGTTCCTCTTGTGACAGTGATTAATTTCAGGTAGAAATACCAGGGTGTGGAAGCAATAAAGATGTGTGATCACTGCACAAAACAAGAAAAGACAGGTACAACCCATTCAGCTTCTGATAATGGCTAAAAAATCTGTCAGGGAAAACACGACACAATACAGTACATTACAAACAAGAGACATTAATCATTGTCAAGCACGATAGAGATGCTTTGAGAGACTGCTTCCAGTACGTAATTATCCAATAACCATGTTTGTGTTGGAGCCCTTTGACTTAATTCTCAAGAGAATGAAGGTTAATGATACACCGCCTTGTTTACTCAAGTTTCATGTTGACAAAAAGTTGCCTTTGAGAGACGTCCCACAATGACAGTGTGTCATATAATACAATATACGGGCGTTCAGCTTTCTTCCTGTAGTGTGTGTGCTTGCATACATGCATCTAACCTTTGTCTGTGCATGTGTGTGGTGCGAGACTAAGAGGAGAAAGATAATTAAACATGATTTAAAGGGCACAAGAAGAGCTCCTTTCCAAAATGAGAAAGCCACCATTTAGAAAATGTGACACCCTCTCTGACACAATGATTGCTGGCATGAAAGTAAAACTCATTACAGAATATTAATGAAGATATTAGCCATCAAAATAGAATCATTTCTGATGAGGCTATCAATCATGGGTATTCTTTAAATACTGAGTAATATATTTCAGGTAACAATCTACTCTTCAAAAAGGATATAACGTTGTGGGATGCATTTATAATCCAGGTTGTGTTCCTCAGGATATTTAGAGCTGTGATCGACAATCTGGTCAAAGGATAAAAAAAGTCAAATTAAATACAATGCTATGCTATGCACAGATTTGACAGATCACAACTGATTGCAGTCCTTTGATAAAAGAAGGCCACCCGTGCAGGAACATCTCCAAGGTCATCTGAGGGGCAACACACAAATAAGCCTTTATACTTAGATTAGGAAGATATGTGAACACAGGCATGCATTCACTTTAAATTACTTTATCTTCGGTCCAGTGACACTGTGCATGTCGGTGTGTGCGCGCGTGTCTGTGTGTGTGTGTGTGTGTGTGTGTGTGTGTGTGTGTGTGTGTGTGCGCGGATATGATACACCACTGTAATCCAACAATCCTACCTCATCTGTCTCTGTCTGACGCTGGGTATCACGGCCAATTGGCATTCACTAGATAGCAGGCTAAAGCTGGGGTGATCTCCCTCCACACATACATCACCAAACCTCATCTGTCTGTGGATTGACGTATAATAGGAGATAGTGTGTGTACCGCATGTGTCTGTGATCATAGGTATTTGTTTTATTCTTATTAGAGTGTCACCAGGTATTTAAATATAGGAGTTTTAACTTTTGCTACTCAAACACTGAGAACCTTGGATTAAAGGTGGCACAATACCAGAAATTTATTAGTCGACACCAATATCAGTGAAATTCCACGATTCTCGATACCAATTCAATACCACAGTAAAAAACAAAAGTAAAACAGTAAATCCAATTTACTTCAACATACACTCACTTTTTACCGTTTGCATACTGTTTTTTGTTAGGAAGCTAAAAAGGTCATAATTCCCTCTCTATTATCTATTTTATATTGCTGCGAAAACATCTCCTTCAAACAACTGTATTTATTAAAATTCCTCGCTTAAAACTAGATTTTACAAGATTACATTTGAACACATCATGATAACGTTATAATTTACCTTTGCTCAATACTCATTTTTACTGAATAGAGCCTGAACGCAAACGTCGTAAATCAGTACAGTGCTGTAGGAAAAGTTAGGCATCTAATTGGCACCGAAGTATTGGTTCTCGTGACATTCTTACCTTGGATGTCTTTATTGCCATAAATTCAACACAGTCTCACGGGAAGACGTATAAATAGCACGCCATTACAAGGACATTCCGTGAGTCATGAGGATGCGTTTTAGGCTTTTCGCGTGTCATTTGTACGCCGCTTTTGTTACCATGTTATTTGTAGGCCACGCAACAAATCATGGTTGGGCTTGAAATAAGTATGCAAAGTAAAATGGGCTTGGAAACACCATAACACAAGTACGTAAAACACGTCACAAAGGTCACTAAAAATAACCTGTTCTCACAGGATGGCGTATAAATAGCACAACACTACACAGACATTCTGTGTGTCATAAGGACGCATTTTAGGTGTTTCGCGTGTCATTTGTACGCCGCTTTTCATGTGTCATTTGTACGGCACGTAAAACTACAGTCACATGCGCAGTTATGTTTGAGCTAACAAACCACTCACTTAGGTTTAGGAAAAACGCCATGGTATGCCTTAAAATAAGTGCGTAAACTAAATAAAATACGTACAGACACAACATAACATAAGTATAGAAACACACGTCACAAGCGTAACTTACAAAACAAAACACTGGTCTTGAACACCGGTCTCCTGGTTTTAAGTCCTGTGTTTGTTGGACCCACCATAAGCAGTCTTTCTACCTTTTTATTCTACGTGTCACTAGCACTAAGCATAGAATTTTTCCACAGATGTGTTTACATTGCCGTCAGTACAGACTACTTGGCATACAAAGCAAGAATGTATTCTTATTGCATGCTAAAGTCCTTGCGAATTATAGAATCATTCATACGGCTTTCTGTGCACCAAGGCTGCATAAATTCTACTCTAAGGGTAAACATAAACAAGGTATTATCATATCATTGTTGCCTGTATATTCAAATAAAATTAGTTTGGGTTAAAAGCAGCTATTTCTATTGTGTTTGTAAGATGAAACAGGTGCTCAGTGAGTATTTCAGTGAATTTTGTCGAGTTCTGTTTAGTGGGGTTCGTTTTAACAGGGAGAATGCAAAAACAGTGTGCAGCAGCTTTTTCAGCCAGGAAAATGAGTGATCTTCCCGTCACTCTAATGAGGATGGATCGCATTCTGTTAAGCTTCACAACCCTATTTTCACAAACACAAACAGTGGCTTTATGAATCACAATCGCACAGCTCCGAATGGGAAACCGCAGAAATAAAGCACATGCATCACTGAGGGATGGTAAGCATACGTATTGTCATCATTTGAATGCAACGAGAAAGAATAGCTTTGATGTTGAGGGATCTGTGTGGTTCAAAGTTAGTTTTATTCACGTTAATGGATGAAGGTTTACCTGGGCCTCCTGGGTAAGGAAATGTATGCTGTAATTATATAGTACGTATCATGAAAATAGCTTTTATTGGTGTGAAATGTAGCCAGTTTAATCTTTTCTTACTCTTGAATAAACAGCAATACTTAATATAAAACTCTTGATATGCAAACCTTCAGGCTAAAAGTCTAGATGTTAATTTGTTGTTCTATTTTTCGCATTTGCATTTCTCTTTAATGGTTGTTTTTGTGCAATATAGCTATGCAACATATACACAGTGGATAATAGAGAAGCAGGAGTCAGGAAAGTATCTGAGAGCTTATTGATGGCATTGGCTTGGCACACTGTCAGTTGTCCTTGCAGAGGCTGACAAAAACAGGGAGAAATGTTTTAATAACTGTCAAACAACATTAAATGAAAGGAGTATCACAGCATGGGATGATGTGCTCATCGGAAATAGACTTGATAGGGCCCAGGTCTCCCATTATTATCCTCATTTTCTATTTGGTGATGTCAGCCTGCCCAACCATTACTACGCGTTCACGAAATGTTCATCATAAAGCAAGTCACTGCAATCAAATAGCAAGTTATGGAAAGAAACTTTGCCAAGAAACTTTGTTTGCTATCGCAATATCCATACTTTGTGCAGGCAAGCCAAAGTCAGTTACAGTGACAAAGCAGGGCTTTACAAAGCTTGAAGATTGTAGCTAAAGACTATTCACTGTATTGAAAAGATCAGACCTTGGGTTGTAGAAGTAGACGATTTTGTTGAGGCTTTTGTTCGATGCTTAGCTTATTGGATGACGTTTTAAAAGGTAAGTGCTTATGCAAGGACATATTAGTGTGTGCTAACCAGTTTATTTAAAATGGATTGTTGATGACGGGTATTTATGATGTGGTCAGGGCGGCTGCACGTGCATGTGAGCGTGCCCCACTGGC
>CAKALG010002713.1:0-13185 GCA_916700815.1 Helicolenus hilgendorfi | reverse complement strand
GCCTGCATGTTGACAGGCTCTGGCTCTCCAGCTAACAAGCCAGTTGTGGAAAAAAAGTGCAGTTATGGCGTGAAGGCCTCCCCAGTGCTGTGCCATTACCCAGCTCCCGGCAGGGTTGAGGGAGATCATCATTTTCACATAACAAACCGTAGATTATTATTTCGCAGACAGTTTCCTCAAGTGGAAAATTAGCTTCCGCCAACCGGGCGTCTTTCCGCCCACATTCACCGGCAACAATTTACCACCCTAAGAAAAACGGCGTAAATGAAACTAATCGCAGGAAAAGCGATCCCTACCTTCTGTTGGCAGAAGCCATCAAGCAGCCCTGAGATGTGCTGCTTATAGCTGTGCTTCTGAGAGGAGGGGGAGCCTGCAAAAGAGGGGCGACAAATTGCTGTTTATGGTGCAATTTACCAGTTCCTTTTTAGTCCAATTCGTTTGGATGCATAAACGATGGCATTCATTACAGGAATGTCTTTTGTTATGCTTGGATCTAGCAGCTGGTGTTGCAAACCAGTACCAGTACACAGACTCACCATCACTGTCAACACTGCAAAACACACAAAGCATCCTCATGAGGTAATATGTTCTATATGTCCGTGTCAAAGTCCTCAATCATTTCCCTAAACTGTCCATAGACGTGCAATATTAACCTTGAGCTCCCATTGAGATGACTGTGAGTGATCGATTGATTAGCCTCGGTCGTTCATTAGACGAATCATTTCTTTTGGCTAAATGATGGATGGCGTCAGGGATGTGTCAGAGGTGTGTGGGACGTAAGCACAAAACATGACAGGTCAGGCAGTTAGCTGATACTTGAATGTCAAGAGACCGGCGCTTGTGGTGCTGTAAAAGGCACATGACTTAAAACGGGACAATCTGATCAATGATAGCTGCTCAGGGAGTACATATTATGCTAATATATATTCAAATTAGTGAACAAAACCACAAGAAGATGTTCATTTTGAGATTCTTGTCAAGTCTGTGTCATTAGGGGAAGAACACTTACACTAAGTCAGGCCAGTATATTCTTTGGCTCTTATTTTGAAATTTCACAATGCGTGAGGTCAGATTTTAAAGGCTCTGAATAAAGATTTTCTCAATCAGCTTTTCACTATGAACAATGAGATCCGTCGTGAACACAAACGTTATAGCAGCTATGTTCATTTCACATGAGAAATGTGTGTACTTTTTTTTCTTTTTTGGTACAACACATCAGTGCACCAATCAGTTAATCTGTAGTATTAGCACAACACGTTCTCACTCCCACCCGTGAAATACCGCAGCTTGGTCAGTGGCCCTAAACGCTTCAAGCTATGACTCTCTAGGTACCCCTCTATCTTTGGCCTTAGGAATGGCCTGTCAGGCTTCTGCTCATTACATGTCTTTTCAAAATAAACATCCGTGTTCACAGGAAACGTAGTTTCTGCTCGTTACATGCATACATTCTCTTTTCAAAATAAACTTCCCACGTATGTTAACTCTTTTACATTTTTAGGTTTATTTACATAACAAAACTACGCAGTTACGCAACAAAACTGCTCGGTTAGGCTGAAGAAAAGAACGTGGCTTAAAATAAGTATGTTTGTTACGTAAAATAACTACACTTGTTACGAAACTGCAGTTTGTAAAGTCCGGAAGTTATGCAACAAAACTACTTGGTTAGGATTAAGAAAAGATCATGGTTTGGGTTAAATTAGGTATGTTTGTTGCGCAACTGGCCATAATAAAGTTCGGACATTACGCAACAAATCTACCTGGCTAGGCTTAAGAAAAGATTGTGGTTTTCGGTTAAAATAAGTACGTTTCTTATGCGAAATAACTACACTTGTCACGCAACTGCCGTTACTAAAGTCCGGAAGTTACGCAAGAAAATTACTCTGTCAGGCTTGAGAAAAGATCATGGTTTGGTTTAAATAAGTACATTTGTTAAGTAAAATAACTTCGCTTGTTACGCAACTGCCGTTAGTAAAGTCTGGAAGTTACGTAACAAAAGCTACTTGCTTAGGCTTAGGAAAAGATCGCGGTTTGGGTTAAAATAAGTATGTTTTTTACGTAAAACAATTATGCTTGTTACACAAATGCTGTACGTAAGTAAAGTCCGGAAGTTACACAACAGAACTGCTTGGTTAAGCCTAATAAAAGATCGTGGTTTGGGTTTAAATAACTAAGTTTCTTATGTAAAATAACTACGCTTTCTTATGCACGGCGTTAGTACAGTCCAGATGTTACGTAACAAAACTACGGTACAATAACTCAACGCTAACTTGGTTCCACGGGACACAAACAGCGGTCTCCTGGGTGAAAGTCCTAGTTTGCTTGTCAGGAAAACAGCTGAAAAAACAACAACCAGCCATGAGTTAACACTTGCTTATGGCTAGTGCACATTGATGTATCTCTGTAGAGAGAGAGAGCAGATTTTCATGTTGTACTTAGCCTGGAATCTAAAGTGTTTGGCTCCATATCCTATATGGTTTATTGTACCACTCCACTCAAGATATGATTTTTCTTTTCATTACTCACAATGAGTATATGATTACCTGACCTCTGTACAATCCATAGATCTGTTTTTCGTCCTTTGTGCGGTTCACAACCAATTCAATTGTACATGGTGATTGCTTTCATTGATTCTTACATTCCCCCCTGTCCCACAAGTCCAACCCGTATTCCGCATCACCTCCTTCCCCCTTCACACACACCTTTACTGCTCTCCAGTAACGTGACCCTTTTTTTTTTTGCGAGGAACTAAGAGGGTTCCCACGTGGCCCCGTCGGGATCGACCGATTTAAGATTATGCACAGTGGCGGGGGGCTAACGTATCGTTTAAATCTCCGGACGAGCCACATACTAATTAATTGAATCATAGCGATACACGGGTGGAGCCAGAGGCTACAGATGGAGCGAATTAGGCCTCGTGGAGAAGAATGGAACATGGATGTTGGAGGAGATGAGAGGTGGGGGACAACCTCGTGGGGACTGTGGCTTAAGGCAACCCTCTTTTCTTTTCCTAGGCAACAGATCTCCAGCGCATGTAATTAGACGGGGCGGGGCGGGGGTCTTGGCAGCGTTTTTCATTTAATATGTTGCTGATATGTCTCGCTGATGTATGTAAGGGAGGGGAGGGAGCGCTCAAATAGAAGCTAGCGCCACTAAATTAAGATTTATTTAAGCGTGGAGATGGAATAAAATTCAAAGGGTGGACTGAGCCGGCACCACGGGACCTGAGAAATGTGGAATGTATTAATGTCTTGCCATGTGAGCATAACTTATGATGATAGACATTGGCTGTTAGCTGTGCCGGCTACAGGAAGTGTCATGCCTGTGCTTTTTTTACGACGTGGTTGACAACAGAAGGCTCAGAGAGGGGGTTGAGGTTGTGACGCGACGGTGTGGCCGAGCAGTTTTGATAAACGATTGGTTTGCTTTGGCGGGATTATTTCATTCTTCTTGCAAATTGGATAGCATGCAGATATTAGGATTAATGTCGTTGGGGGGCCTCGAGCGTAACGATGATGCCCCCGTGATGTAAAGGCGCGTTCGAGCCAGAGAGGAAGAAGGGGCGAAAAGGAAATGAGGGTGCGGTTGGAAAGCGGGGAGATACCGTACCTCCCCTATTGATGGGAAGCAAAGAGAGAGCGGAGAAAATATAGAATCCGCCGCAATGAAAAAAAACGATGTGGAAGCACTCACGGCAGCTGATAACAGCGTGAGCAATGCACACTACCCGCGCCTCCACGCTCTCCACGGTGGCGTTCCGGTTGGTATTCAGTTCATGAGGAGGAACAGGAGGGAAGAAGCCTCGCTCCTCTCTCTTCCTGCAAACCCTTTTTCCCTCTCTCTCTCTCAAACTCTGGCTATCCGTCATTGTGCCGATGATAGATGGAAATCTCAGACTGCTGTAAATTGAACATTGCGTCCAGTAGACCATTCATAACGCCGTCCCTTCCCCGCCGCTATCATCGACATCATACTGCGTACTCCGCCGCTGACAGGCTGGGCTTTAATGGAATAGTTTTTGAAACGCTCAAGTGTTGACAATAGTGCCACAGGAGCGCTGCACGGAGCGCCGACGAAAACCACGTCGCACAAGTCTGAACGGACGATAAACTGCCCGTAATTTGGACATTTACAGCAGATTTTTGGCGCGGAAAGGTCGCCTCTGCGCATTTAAAAATAAACGCTATGTGCATTGACCTTGATGTCTCCAGTGTTTATCTTTAGCTGCTTTCTTATGCCGAACTAAAAGCCGAATATCCCCACAAAGGATGGAGCAAAAAAAAAAAAAACTCTCCTGTCTCAGCAGTTGCCATGCCTCTCCCTCTCCCTCTCTTTTTCCCTTTCTCTCTCCTCTCTTCTTTATCTTTCTCTGGGTGATGTCTCCAGTTCAAAGCACACACTGCACACGGACGGGGACTTAATCTGCCGAGCATGCTACAAAGGCGACCTTGAGGGGTGGTTTGATTGAGGTGTTCAAAACCCGGGTGAAAAAGAGGATTGATAGAATCAAGCAAGTGAGATTACTTCACATTCTGTACCACACCCACCCCGCTGACCTGGGGATAGTGTTGCAAATGAAGCGCCAAGGCACCAAGTTTGAGAGAGCCGAATGAGAACGATGAGAAAGGAAAAAAAAGGGGGAGTAGTAGCAGAGGAAGAGAGTGAAGGTTGAGCGAGGAGAGAGGAGGCGTCGAGGACAGGAGATAGCAGCGTATAGGGAAAAGAAAGGGGAGAACTTTCTAACTTCTGTTGGAGCCGCATGATCAAACCGGAGTATCATGCCGACAGTGAATATTGATGCCGGGAGTTTGACTCTTTGTACTGTACAAGTTTTTGATTAGTTCCACTAATCCTTACGCTTCAGTTGTGTAGTGAAATGGCAAATATTGTAGGAAAAAAAGAGGAATTCGTAGAAATCCTTCGCGTATTTTGTTTGCTTCCTCTCCTCAAGAGGGCAAAAAAAAATGTGGCGGTGCTTATTGATTTCTGGCTTTTGGAGCTATGCTAAGTGGAACACAGCTTATTTGATACATGCTCCTTGTGTTGTTACATAAATGCTTCTTTGTGTGTATTTGCTCTTTTTATCTCCTCCTGCTCTTTAAAAAAAAAAAAGGAGTCGGGGACGCTCTGTGCACTACAGTCTCGGCTGCATTCATCAGTTACGAGAGCCTCGCAATTATTCCCCCTCTTCAGTCAGAAAAGTCAAACCTGCCAGTGCCGGCACGCAGATGAATGACTGTTGTCTCCTCCGTCGGATTATTAGCCAGGAGATGTGTGTGTGTACACCGACGTCACCCCTCCTTCCTCCCCCTTCCTCCACGACTCAATATGTTCCTCTTTGTGTTTCTCGTCAGGAAAACAAAATGCTGTCGGGCGGGAAGGGAAGAGGCAGAGTGCAAAGCTTGATGAGAGGCTTGATGATGACAAGCGTGAAGGATCTGATATAGGTGCCCCCCTTCTAGAAAGCTTTATTGCTCGCTGCTGATAAGACGAAGGAAAAAGTAGTTTCACCCCTTAAGGTTGAGAAAGTAGAAAAGCCACCGCGAAAACGAAATGTCGTTTATAACAATCAGGCAAAATATGGAGTTTTATTAAAAGGAATTCAACGGACACAAACGTTTATAACATCTAAAGCATTTCACGCTACGATATATATCACTCAGTAGCGTTATAAGGAAATATCTTCCTGTTATCTACCCACAAGGATCTGTCAATACCATCTTACTGTCCATAATTGAATGGTTAGGTGTGTGCTTTGCCCCGTCCAATTCCCATTAGCGGCCTTTTTACTCCGTGTCCATGCTCTCTGGACCGTTAAGCGGTCAGCCAGGAGAAAGTCCAGGCCGGGGGCCCCATTAATTTTGGTTACCGTCTTGTCTTATGGCCTCACAATGTCCGTGACCGGCAATAAAAGGCCAGGGACCTATTATTTAAGAAGGGAAAGGTGAAAAGGGAAGCGGAGCAAATGGGAACGGGGGGCTTAGCTCGGCTATATGGACACAGTCTCACATCACAGAGCCGCTGTCATCAAGGGGAGGGAAAAAAAGATATGTTTCAGTTCTCCGGGGATGTATTAGAGGCCATGCAGAGAGAAGAGGGGATGATGGTGTATGTTCAATGAATGAAGTTAACCTCTTCCAATCCACCCCTCTTTTTCAAAGACCCATTTTTTGTCTTTTTTAGGGAGGGACAGGGTTTTTTTTAAGGGGAGATAGCAGGTCAACAGTAGATGTTACATAGAAGTGGTGTACATCATGTGAAAGCTGGGAATCTGAAGATTAATATGAGATACAGCTCAGCACTGTGTGCCAAGTTGTTCTGGTCATAGATCAGAAATTTAGAACATTATGATGCTCATCACAAGCTCAATTAAGTCTTATAAGTTGTTGCAGCAATTTTGTTGTTGCTACCATTTGTTACACAGATTTGGTGCTAAATTTAACCATTTTTTTACCACTTGAGAATTGATAAAAATGATCAATAATCCCTCCAAAATACCACATTAAAACACCAAGACCTCGAGGAACACCGTAGAAAAAGCCAATACTGTGATTTGGTATCAAAAACTTTTGACATTTGGAGATTTCTGCAAGAATGGCTTTTTTCGGCGATTGGATGGCGAGCACTTCTGTTCTGGAAACTGCTCAGAAACCCCCTTATTGTCAATCTACCTAGGAAAGCCACACATCCTCTGAATGCTCTAGGTCTGTAGTTTGTGCCTGTAAAGTTTCATGAGGCTGTGGTAATCCTAGAGGTCACAGGTCAGGTTTATACATTGAGGTCAAGTTTCAAAAAATGGTCTCATTACAATGAAATGGCTACTATGGGGATTAAAATCATTACACATGAATACAGTTGGGCTCATTGGATCCACAAGAGTCTCAGCTTTACAGTGATACCCAATTTATGTCATTTCATGACTGTTTAGGGACCCCAGTATGCAGAAATATTCCAATACACCATTTTAAAATAAAATAACACAGTTATATTGCATTAATAAAACTGCATATTTTTTGCCCCAAACTGCATGTGATCATCATAAAGTGGGCAAGTCTGTAAAGAGGAGACTCCCGGGTACCCATAGTACCCACTTTCATTCGCATATCTTGAGGTCAGAGGTCAAGGGACCATTTGAAAACGGCCATGCCAGTTTTTCCTCGCCAAAATTTAGTGTAACTTTGAAGCATTATTTAGCCTCCTTCCCGACATGCTTGCCTGACATGGTTGGTACTGTACCAATGGATTCATTGGGTTTTGTAATTTCATATGGCATATCATATATCATATAGGCAACTGGAACAATAATGAGAAGACTAAATAGGAACCCTTCTCCTGTCTCCTTCGTGGGAATAAGTGGCTGAAATGTGACCCTCTGTTGACTGCTCAGAACAACACTGTCATGAGGAATTTACATGACCGTACTGTATACGAAATCCACGGACAACTTCTATCTTGAAAGCAACCTTGAAGATGATTTCGAGATGCTGTGCCCGATGTGCTTGATGCTATCCGTCACGCTCCAATCTCCGCTCCGTGTTCTCCAACCCGGCTGCGAGGCACTGTATCTCTTTATTCCTTTTATCCGCTGCTCAGGAGATGAATCACAGCAACAATCATTCCGCATGCGCTCAAATGACACCGAAACACAAAACTGACAGACACACTGACTTGAACATAGATCCTCCTTTCTGCCCCCCCCCTCTTCTTCTGCTGCACAGCTCTTCCTCCCTCCTCCTCCTCCTCCTCCTCCTCATCGTTCCTCGCAAACGTGCAGCAATTCCAAATCCGATTGTCACATCAGTTTCTGCCGGTCAAGGGAAAAAAAAAGGGGAAGAAAAGCAATGAAAATGATGATTTCTTCTCTCCTCAAGTCGGGGCCTGTCGTATGCAATCTACTCCGACATTCCACCTCATCAGCTTCTCTATTTAACAATTTTGTGCACAGAGGACATAAAAAAAGCCAGCAGACTGGTGAGAATATGGTGGCAGGTGCCTATTCAAACACTGAATATTAATGGCGAAGAGAGCGAGGCCCGGGCGCGCACACAATCATTATCCTCTGCACTTAAAAGCACATAGCCATTAATTGTCATCCAATTTTCATATTTTGCCAATCTGTTTGCGCCACCCAGCTCATTCCTCACACTAAATGCTTGTGACACGTCCCCCACAGCCATGAAAAAAAAGGGGGGAATGTAAAGATATGCAGATATGCATGCGGGGGACCATGTCTGCAAGGATCACAAAGGCAGCGACGGAGTAAAATGGAAATGCACAAAGGGGAAGCATGACTCATCTGATGGCTGCAGACACACAACGTCTCACTTTTTAATCTGAGCATCATATTTGATTGCGTCTCCAGTGTCTTGAGGGACTTTAAATAGACGTGTTCGGCGCTGGGTCAGTGATCAGAGGACAAGCCCGGCGCTGAGATCTGGCGTTGCGACTGCTGGCTTGTCAAAGAGAAACAGGTCAGGCTCTGGAGACGGAGAGATGCAAAAAAAAAACGTTGTCTCTTTGTCAAAGATATCACACGAGCTGGAATGATTGCAGAAGTGAGCAGCTAGGCAGTGCTGTTTTTGGTGATGCATTTCTTGTACTGATTTGAGTCAAGTTTCTTGTATCAGAATGCTGTCCAATATTTTCAAAGTCTGCGTTTTAAAGAGGACCTATTATATTTTTGTTCTTTTTTTCCTTTCCTTTAGTGTGTTATATAGTGTTTTGTGCATGTAAAATGTCTGCAAAGTTACAAAGCCCAAAGTCCAAGCCAAAGAAACACTGGTCCTGAACTGCCTGAAACGCCTTGCTTGAAGTCCCGCCTTTTCTTTGTAACGTGGTGATGTCATCAGTAATGCCTAGTTCCCCTGACAGTTATTGGACCTCCTGGACAAAAGTAAACATGTTCTTATGGAACAATGAGCATGATAGACCCTCTTTAAATTCTCCCTTGCTTTTATCTTTCCTTGTTTTTCCTGTACTGTTCTGTCTAGAAGGGCAGACGTCCCAAAATCAATTAATCAATATCAGTGATATAACATAGAAAATGTATAAAATGTTTCCGGCAATCATTTTTTTAACAAATGTGTGTCATCACGTCTTTAAATAAGAATAATCTTCTCAAATCTAGGCTTCTGCCCAGTCTCCATCCCCGAAAAGCATCTAAACCATTTCTAAAATGGGAATGGTGTGTTTACGCGGCGCTCCAGTATTTATGGAATCCAATGCAAGGGGGGATAGATGATTCACAAATGGCCCTCTGAGTAGGCTTTTGCCTCGTTTTAAGCGAGAGTGTGTCGGTATCCCGGATCATTAGGATGAATGAGCAATGCACAGTTGCACCGTGGGTGAAAGGCCTCTCGTTAGTGATTGAGATGGAGGTGCTGCTGAGGCGGTGGGCGTCGACCAGATCCAGCCGGATGATACAGTATGTGTACAACATCCAAGACAAAGGCTGGAACGTGAGACCCGAGCCAAATAATACTGAATAAATGCAGGAAATATTCTCAATTTGTGTTTTTTGTTGATGATAGATTGGGGGGAATGATGTCTATCAGTGAACGCTTTTCATATTCAGAAATCATATCTTGTTTTATTGGTTTGTTTCATCTTGGGTATAATAAGTGGTAAAAAAGACAGATTTCTTCCCAGTTGTATACATCGCTAAAACAAAGCCGCTTTGTTCATACCTGTGAAGTGTCAAATTACACAGAACAGATCTCCGCAATGTCACAGCCCAATATTCACCTTGTTCCTAATGAGCACTTGTAGACATTGTTGCTGTCATTTTTCCGAATGCAAATTACCTGCTTTCAGGCTCAGAGGTGCGCAATTCAGCTCTAACTGTCATCTTGAAAGGCAGGACACAATGTACATTCCCCAGCTCAGGTTTTAGTCATTTGGCTTCACTGCAATATATTTGTGCTTTGACAGTGAGACTTTTGCAGGCAGCAAAAAAGTTTGCAGCCTTTGTCAGATTTATGCTCAACACCCCAAATTTAGTAAGTCTATGTTAGCTGGATGGTATCAAGTTTAAAAAGCCTTCGAGTTAACCTAGGAAATATAAGATTTTAGGTTCTAGCGGGCTCAGTTTAAAGACCTAAACCTAAGGAATCCATCGGTAGCAACCACGTCATTCTAGCTTGTTGTGAAAGAGGTTAAATAACACTCCAATCATGCACTAAATTTTGGTGAGGAAAAACTGGCATGACTATTTTCAAAAGGGTCCCTTGACCTCTGACTTCAAGATATGTGAATGAAAATGGATTCTATGGGTACCCACGAGTCTCCCCTGTACAGACATGCCCACTTTATGATAATCAAATGCAGTTTGGGGCAAGTCAGAGTCAAATCAGCACACTGACACACTAACAGCTGTTGAGTTTGCCATGTTTGAGCATATTTTTTATGCTAAATGCAGTACCTGTGAGGGTTTCTGGACAATATTTGTCATTGTTTTCTGTCGTTAATTGATTTCCAATAAGAAATATACACATACATTTGCATAAAGCAAGCATATTTCCCCACTCCCATATTTCCCCACTCCCATCCTAGTATTGAATACTTGATGAATCTCCCTTTAAGTTACATTTTGAACAGATACAAAATGTGTGATTAATTCACATTTAACTATGGACAATCATACAATTAATCATGAGTAGATATTTTAATCAATTTTATTTATATATAGCATATCTATATATGGAAAAACAGGTAAAATGAGAAATGTTCTGTTAAGGGTCCTGGACCCAATGTGCTCTATTTACATGACTTTTGTCTGAGGTCTCAGAGACACCCACTATAAAAACAGTTAAATACAATGGCTTTCCATTATATATATATATATGTATGTGTAATTGGGGTTGACAGTGCTTTGTATGCAGCACTACCTCTCTTCAATCCCAACTAATCTGTATTTCTGTTATTGGAGTTTTGTTCATAAGAGGTCTAATAGGGAGTTGGACCTCCAGTGTCTAATTGACCCCAAATATAACGTCACATCGTCTGTGAATGACTTTGTGGCAAACAAAAGCAACATATATTTGTTCACGCGTAGCCCATTTAACATATAAAATAGGAAATAGTCCCTTATTTGATGTAATAACAATGCTTATGATAATTGCTGTCTTCATCAAATATGCTAGCTCAGTTTGTGGCAAAGGGAAGGTTTTCCATTTAATAATGTTCTACAAATTTGGTTTCAATAAGGTTAAAAGATGCATTATTATTATTATTATTATTTGAAACCTCAAACAATGAGATAGTTAAGGCAATTTCCGTTAGAGGTAATTGTAATGCCAAAACACTACAATAGAACAATTCGGAACACCGTGTGACAAATGCTTATATGTCAAACTGTGCCACAGTGTGTGCCACTGTCACCATGCACGGGTACCTAAGTGAATTAATATCATCTGTCACGACGACTACCTACATGCTCCCCTTGGTCCCACCCACCCAAGGAAGTGCAGCAGCTCCCCAGGCAAACACATTCCCTCCTTTCCACTCTTCAACTTCATCTGTCACAGATACTGTAGCTTCACCCTCCTCCCTTCTGTCGACGCCGCCGCCGCCACCTGATGCACAGACACACACACACAGACATGCACAGATAGACACAATGGCTGTCTAAATGGCAAACTCACGCCTATTTAATCTGTCACAGTTCTGAGCACACGCACACCTTTCTGACTATCTGACAAGCATGGCAATATCAAACCGTATTCCTCACGGCTGCCATCGAGGAGGAGGAAAAATAACTTTCCTAAACTAGCCCAACACGGGTACAAAGAGAGAGAGATTAATCAGCTAAAGAAAAGGGGGTTAGGAAGAGAAATGAATATCGCAAAGCTTTGACAAGTTCATAAATCTGAAGTACAGATGGGGAGCATGTAGCAACAGAGATGCCAATTCAGATTTTGTTTCTTTCTTGGGTGACATAGACCAACTCTTTTTGGAAATCAGCTGCAAAAATGTGATCCTAATAACGACTCACAACTAAATTTCCATTTTTTTAAAAAACACTGTTTTGTACGACGCGCCATTGTAAGTAAAAAAAATAATAATTACGGAGACTAGTAATATTCCGAGAAAAAATCTTGGATATTCTCTGAGATTAAAGTGGCAAATTTACGTGAAAAAAACTCCCAAATTTGCGAAACGATAAATTTACGAGAAAAAAAACTTTGAGAACTGAGCGAGATGAAGGTCCTGAAAGATGCATATACATGTTTTCTTTCATGTTCTTAATGTGTTCTTTTATGAACATAAGTAAATACTAATACTGTAGAAGTTATAGGAAAATAGAGAGGAACAACTTCGTGTGTCTTTTATTTCAGCACTAACACTAAAAAACAACCGGTGAGAAGATACTTACTCTGAACACACTGCGTTACCAGAGTGGATGGATGAAAAGTACGCTACAATATATAATGTGTATATGATAATGATAATATATTTTGCACTCGGCAGCTCATGTTACCGCAGTGTTTAAGGGTGGCATAAGTGTGGTGATGTTGATCCAACCTTGCATAGTGAAGCAATGTGGTTCCCTAAACAAAAATACCCCACTATTTTTCATTAACACGGTTTTGTACTCCAGTTTTCCAAGTGTTTTTCTCGTAAATGTATGACTTTTATCTCGGAAATTCTGAGTCTTTACTCGGAATATCACCCTCTTCCCCCTTTTTTCACCTACAATGGGCCTTTATGGCCCTTGTAAAAATGCAGAACTCCAGGCTTTCAGTGATCCGTCTCCAACACGCCTGTTGATTTGCAGTAGAAATTGCGTATAGAATAACTGATTGTAAGACATGTTTCCCGTGGTTACTTTGCAACATTCCTCGTGCAGGTTGCACAAAAGGATTTACGTGCCTACGGGTTAAAATACAAATCATCAGAAGCGTATCTCGCCTTGAACTGTCCCCCTGCTGGCTCACCTGTCAGTCAAACGTGCGTAATGTCCCACAAATACAGACGCTTGGAGGCTAAGGAGGCATTCCTGCATCTCTAAAATATGTCTTCTTAAAATTTTACATGAAAAACCTCAATAATGCATTTGAAAATCACTTTGACATGACTTTTGACTGTAAAAAAAAGATGAGTTTTGTACATTCTAATAATGATAATAATACATTTTATTTGGTGGCGCCTTTCTAGACACCCAAGGACACCTTTGTGTGGGACATTACG
>CAKALG010002712.1:0-11558 GCA_916700815.1 Helicolenus hilgendorfi | reverse complement strand
TCACCCGCCCGAACCAATCGCAAGCCGAGCACAGTCGCAGCTTGTCAGCGAGAGAGTCTCACAGCTGTCAATCATGTCGACTCAACCCCTTTTTTTTTTAGCATCAAATAACTAATTAAACCAAACGTATCAGAAAATGATACACCAGCGTGATAAGAACTACCTAAAATGACAGAAACATTCTTTGGGAAAAATGTATTTGATGTGCATTTTGACTTTTTAGTTTGGCTCATCTGCTAACATAGAGGGGGCAGGATTTATGACCTATATTGCAGCCAGCCACCAGGGGGCGATTGAGATGTACTAGCTTCACTTTTGGGAAGCTGTCATGTTGTCCATCTTTATATACGGTCTATGTTACGGCAGCAGGACGAGTATGTGGGATTGACTTAATGTAATGAAATTCCTACGTCAATCCAACTACAATTAGGTGAATTTAACTTTTTTTTATAGAGTCTAGCATTACAAAATGTACTATATTTAAATTAATTCAATTGCCACAGTGAAAACGGGTCATAGTGAAGCAGAACATATGTCAAAACATGTTTTTTTTTTGGAACTTGGGTGAAGTGACCTTTTAAATATTTTTGTTGGGTTAATTATGAGATAAGCTGCTGTTTAGTTACGTTAAGTATTTTTTTTCAGGAAATACTTGTGTACTCTTACTCATGTAGTTATTTTGATGACTACTTTTAATTCTACTTGAGTAACCTGAGTAGAGTTTTTGGCTGCTCTCCCCACCTCTGTCACAGACCGAAATCCTGTCTGAGGTGATGTTGCCCACAAAGCAGCTGAGGGACGTCAGCCCTCCATTGGAGCAGTTGAAGTATGCCGTGCTGGAGCTGTTGACCAGCATGGTGTTTGGGTCGATCATCTCGCTGCTGTTCACGACCTTCCACATATGACTCCCCGATACATTCCACATCACCTCGGTGCCTGGGTAGCCGCCATGTGACGCGCATGTCACTTGGCAACTAAAATGACGGTTTTCATCTCTGCAGTGCACTGTGAGTGCAGGTCTGCTGTAGGTCGCTGTAGGAGAGAGACAGAAAAAAAGATCAGACTAACAGACATATCAACTTTACTGAGAGAGTGATGGATTTAAGTGTTTTTAGAATTATACTGAAGGGATTTTAAATCTATTCACAGTGGTGGCTATGTGACAGACAACCTGTTGTTCCCCTGCTTTTGTTAAAGGACATGCTCGGATGGACTCCAGACTAAATGGGCTTGGAGTCACAAATTGGTCTGTGAATGAAATTGCCTTTACCTCAAACAGCACATCCCTGCTTTAACACATATAATTGACAGTAAAATCGAGGTTTAATACCTGCATGGAAAATGACTTTCTGTAGACTCAGGTGGCTAGGGCATATGCACAGACTTCTGTGTTCATATCAGTTCCAATCCAGGGCATTGACTTTGTCCTTTGTCATTCCAATTATTAAAATCTCTGCGGTACTAAAGCTCAAACATCTGCGATTGAACAAATATTTGATAGGTGATAACCCAGGTAAAGATTTTGTCTAAACAATTTCACAGGCACTACTTTCAGTTGTAAAGATTCTTCACCTACGATGTTAGAAATGAGCTGAGTGCATAAAGTGTCGGCAAACAACCCAAAACTCAAACAATCAAAAACATTTTAAATGTTAACACACTCATACCTGTGACAGTGAGATGTATTGTAGTTTCATCAACTTGAGTGGTACTGTCACTGTAATGGATGACGCACTGATAGTCCCCACTATGTGACATGTTCAAATCGTACATGTGTATAGTTTTCTTGTCGTTATCCACTCTGGTGTTCTTCCATGTCGGCTCTGATATATTTCTCATATGGTACCCGTTGACAAAAATTTGGCTCCTCTGAAGATACACAAATTTTAATGGCTTTTGTTTTGCAACGGGGCAGTGAAAGGTCACTTTTCCACCGACCTTCCCTCTGAGCTGAATCGGAGCAGCACTTTCTGGAAAAGAAAAGCAAGCGAGAGTAAAGGGTCAGAGCATGCTGGGAAACTGTTCATGAAACAGAATAAAATTGTCTTAAAGAAATGTACTATCTTTAATTGCAGGCTAATTGTGTTGGTAGTATTTTTGTAAAGTACATTATGTAAATAATGAACCACGAATGTAAGTGTGGATTGAAAGACTAATGATATATGTAGTGTAATATGAGAAATGAAAATAAAATTAAAGGTTCAGTGGGCAGAATATTTTTAGCATCATTGGGCAAAAATTCCATAATAACCTTTCAACATATTGTAATTCAAGTGTTCTGAGAGATAACTAGACATCTGTACCTCCTCGTGGCTCTGTTTTCAGGCTTTAAAATATCTAGCCCGTAACAGGAGACTATGCCAATCATAGGTCATTTCAGAGAGAGAGCGTTCCTATTGGCTGTTCTTTCAACGGAGGCAGCTGTCACTTGGCTGTCAATCACTTGCAAACTGCGATCAAACGGTCAAACTAGGCAGCGCTGATCAAATATGAATCAATATTCTGTTACTGTAATATTTCTCGCCTCAAATGTTTTCAGAAAAATCTTGTAGTGTACAGTTTAGCTGTAAAATTAGAAAGTTTGCTTCGGCTAGTGGGCGGTGCTGATCCAAACATGGCTGCCAGGATCTAAGGCTGCAAGCTGGCTCATATGGGGTCAACATTTCTGCTATATAGCCTGGGGCCAGACCCAGACATACTTTAAAAGTGATCAGTAAAATCTTAAAATCAATTCTAAAACGAACCGGAAGCCAATGGAGAGACGCCAAGATTGGGGTGATGTGATGCTGTCTGTTAGAGCCAGAGAGAAGTGAGAAGGCTGCTTCATTCTGAACTAGTTGGAGGCGAGAGAGTGACTTCTGGTTGATGCCAGAAAGGAGGGACTTACAGTAACCATCTTCCTGAGAAGATGAATGTGTGAATGACTGATTGATAATTAACTGACTTTGACTTGAAATAAACCTAAGCAATATACGTTGATTAAGCAGTTCTTACTTTATGCTGTGGGTGGTTTTGAAGGTTAGGGGTTTTTGTTTAGGCTTTTTGATAGCTCCTGTCTGTGATGTAGAGTAGACTAATCTCAGTTCCTCTTCAGCCTATTTGCCCTTCATGTTTTGTGTTAAAAGACAAAACTAGTGGTGTCCCTGTCATGTTTTTCATAATCTAAAGGTCACAATATCGAAAGTGACGTTACAGTGAGCTAAAGGTTTTACTTTTCATTGTCACTTTGTGTGTTTTTAGCCAAGCTGTTAATTTTTCCGGTCTGTTTTGTTTGTCCACCAACAAAACATGTCTGTGTCTTTAGCTTGCTAGATATTCAGCTTTCTTCAACAGCTAGTCATGAACTTTGTCTGTCTGATATTTGGGGCAGGTGTCTGGGCAGATAGCTTATAGTTGTTCTGCTGAAAACAGTTATAGGATCGATGAGGGCTGTGGGACTGTGATAGTAAATTAGATGAGAAGATTCTCAGAAAGCGAATAATGTAACATAGTTTCCAAAATGGTGAACTATTCCTTTAAAACCAAAACAATGAGCTAAAGGCAAAGACTGTGTATAAGAAGTGAACATAGTCACCGTGACGTCACCCATTGGTTTGTGGACTGCCGTTTTGAAGTCTCGAGTTCTGCATTTTGTCCGTAACCGTCTTGGTTTTTTGCAACCAGAAGTGACACGAGATGGTGGAGTTACCAACGAACAACTGAACAACCGAACAACCGAATGCTGAATAAAACATTTTTAGGCAACGGAAATGTTATAATTAACTTTCATGAACTGAAAACACAAAGGGTGTTTGGGTGTGAAAGGGTTAAAGTTGTAAGACGAAAAAAGGGACAACTCCCAGACAGGACAACGCCATAGTAGCGATCTCTCAATCATAATGTAGCCACGCCCTGAAGCATAGTGGGACCATAATTTACTAAATGAACATCATGCTTTATTGAAGAAGACTTGAAACTAGTGATTGAGACCATAAACTCATGTTCACAATGTTTACTGAGGTAATAAATCAAGTGAGAAGTAGGGTCATTTTCTCATAAACTTCTACACAATCTGACTTCTTTCTGCAACAAGAGGACAGTGCTGGGATATGATTTATGTGTATAATCTACTTATATAAACAACTAGTTTCACTGTAAAACCAAAACGAAAGTGTGTTGTCGATGCACTGATATGACAGAACTGCTCACCTGTGACAGAAAAGGGCCATGTCATAGTCAAAACCAGAGCCAACAGCCACAGGGACAGCCTTGGGTTTCTATGACAACAAGAGGAAACAAAACAAATTGTTTGCATGGTTTAACTTAGGGGCATTACAGTGACACATGATTTTACAGAAACAATACTTAATACCTAAATTCCCCTGGTCCTGTTCCCAGAGATCCTGTAATTGAGTGACTCAGTTCAGTCAGTGTGAGCCACACATGCTCATATTGACTGAACTTGCCATCGTCTGTCACCAACTGTCAATCTCTCTAAAGCTGAAATGTCTGTGCCACCTCGACTTTATAAAAACACACTCAAAGGTGTGATTAATGTGAAGCCCCACACCAAGCTCAGCAGTATGAATACGTGTGTATATTACTTTATGGGTCCATAAGGTGCTTCATTTCAATAGTTCCTGCCCAAAGTGACTCCAATTTAGTGTAAAACAGAGTGTTACTGATAGAAATACTTATTACAGGAAATACATGTAACCCTCAGTTCTCAGTGTCCTTGCCCTTTTAGATAATTTGGGTCCATGTTTTTGTCATACATTTTTAGCGCTGCTGCTTCAGCTGATGACCTTTGACACAGGCAGAAATAGCTCCACTGTATTATTGTTAGGTTAACAACTTACCATTGGACTCATGTTGTCAACTACTGGATTGATTCTGTGGTAGTACAATTTAAGACTTTATCGCAGTAGCAACTAGCAATAGAGTCTAATATGTCACAGCAGCAGTAATTATTTGTAACATTATGACACATGTATGTCAGTTCTCAGACTATTAAGTGTTGAAAGGATATTTTTAGTTGTTTCCTTTTGTGGGAGGTTTACAGTAAGACTGCCGCCAGCAGTTGGAAGGAAAGGGGTGTTTGAATCAGTCGGTGTCTTGGACTGCGATTCACACATGTAACACATTAATAATAATGACTGGCTGTTCTGTGGAAATCATCTTAGGCGCCCCACCCAAATATGAAGTCAGAAGGTCACATCGTGTTGTTTACTGATGACATCATGCTCTAACGCTGTGAACGGGGTCGTATGCAGGTAATTTGAAAATACACACCAAGTGAGTCACAGCGTTGTAACGTCTACTGCTGACATTTAAAAAAATCATAATGAGCTAATAGGAAATGGCTGAGGTACTTACGGGAAATGTGGGTAGCAACGTGAAGCCTGTTGAAGAGACAAACAAGTTAATCACTGTGATAGGATTGATTATCTTTTGATTTCATTTGGTATCTTTCAAACCAGTGCATGGTAGAATTCATCAGGCAGGAATCCATTTGTCTTTGTGTCAGATTAGGGCAGTGGGTCCTTTGCTCAGATTGCTCGTAAATCTAAATCTTAATCATGACTGTAATGACTGTTAAAGCACAAAAGTGGAAAAACACGCCCGGCTCTAAGTGTACATACTTTGAAAATTGTTTTGTCTGGTGGAATCTGCGTTCATACAGTAAACACAGTCTCTTGAATCTACACAAACAACACACAATCTTATCTGAGTATCAGCAGTAAGAGAGAGTCTGTTCCCGTCAATTTGCAGAAGGCTGTGTCTTGTACCTGCTGGGAATATCTGCCTTCACACTTCATAGAGTGCCTTCAGGTATTCTATTAATTTGTATGTGGTATCATAAAAACTAAGTGCTGAGAGTATTAGTTAATACTCTAAATAGTTTCAGGTGGTGCATATGTTTGTGTTTTAGTGAGTAAAAACTTGATTTTCTTCAAGACATGAATGTTTTTATAAGCTAGTAGCCAACTACACTTAAAATCTCAGGAAATTCCCAGGAGGGAAACAATACCGGAATTGTTTCAGTTGTTCGCTTTAATGTAACAAGATAATAAGGAAAGGAACAATGAAAGCTGTCTGCTAATTATGATGTTTCCCATGCCTTGTCTTCTTAAACACCTGGTCTCACTTCACTCATACATACAGTATTTAAATAATATCCAAGTTTCTTGTATTGAAACGTTGTACTTAGAACACAAATTCACAGAATATCCAGTATTTTGTGACCAAAAAAGGAGGAGGAGGACGCTCAGGGGAACCACCGTGCTTCATAATGAGCAGCATTGTCTTCCCTTAACAGAAACCTCATGTGAGGGAATTCCCAAGGGCCTTAAGTAACAGTAACTGATGTTTAGTTTCAGGTGTCATGAGGAGAAAATAAACAACATGTCTTCTTCAGTATTAATTGACCATGATATAGAATTTTTTATGACTTTTTCCTTGACTGTGTCTGTTTGATACTCCAGCACCTATAATATAGTAATTATCCAATCTAATATAATAACTTACGTTAAATGTACATTTTCTTTGTTGAGACTGCATCAGAGAGATGTTGAGTCAACACTATAGCAATTTTTGAGGCTACAGTTTGGGGAAATAATGAATTCAAGTATATTGTGAAAGTGTATAAGGGCTTAGAAAATTATGATGGAAATATATGATGGCCATTTCCACGTTCTATTATATCTCATATGTTGTTGCAGCAATTTTTGGGTTCAAACCATTTGTTACATAGATTTGGTGCTAAATTTAACCGTTTTTCACCACTCAAAAATTGATAAAAATGATCAAAAATTCCTCAAGAATACCACATTAAGACACCAAGACCTTGAGGAACACCATAGAAAACGCCATGCTGTGATTTGGTGTCAAAACCTTTTGATATTTGGAGATTCCATCAAGATTTTGAATTTTTGACCGATTAGATGGAAACTGCTCAGAAACCCCCTTATTGTCAATCTACCGAGAAAAGCCATAAATCCTCTGAATGCCCCAGTTCTCTAGTTTGTGGCTGAAGAGTTTCATGAGGCTGTGATTATCCTAGATAATCATAAATAGTGAGGTCAAATAAATAGTGAGGTCAAATTTAAAAAAGAAAAATGGTCTCAATATGTGAAATGGCTGCTATGGGGACTAACATCATCACACATGAATACAGTTGGGCTCATTGGATCCACAAAAGTCTCTGCTTTACAGTGATACCCAATTTATGCAATTCCAAGACTGTTTAGGGACTCCAGTATGCAGAAATATTCGAATACACCCTTTTTGGAATAGGCAAAAATAACACATGTACACTGCGTTCAAAAACGGCCGGTTTTGTAAACAAAACTGAATGTGATTATCATAAAGTGGGCATGTCTGTAAAGGGGAGACTCCTGGGTACCCAAAGAACCCATTTTCATTTACATATGTTGAGGTCAGAGGCCAAGGGACCCCTTCGAAAATGGCCAAGCCAGTTTTTCCTCGCCTAAATTTAGCCTAACTTTGGAGCGTTATTTAGCCTCTTTCCCGGGAAGCTAGTATGATGTGGCTGGTACCGTTGGATTCCTTAGGTTTTCTAGTTTATATATGTCTATGGTTTATTTGATATCTGCACCTTCACTCTAGCTGTAAAACTCTAAGTTAACCAACAAGTAATATTTACGTGTTTACTGTTTACTCAATGAGGCTTTGGGGATTCCCACATGACGTAACACCCTGCCATGACTGTTTCAAAGCCTGCCTTTTGCCAGTCAGCAAACCACATACCAGTTCCACACCCTCAGTTGATCTCATCTCACATGTCATGTCATGTCTTTTTTAATGTGGGAGCTGTGTGATATACTAGCTGTAAAACTGTGATACTGTGGGTGAAACTGATTGAATTGAGGTGAGCCTTTTGGCAGGAGAGGTTTATTTGTTTAAGAAAGACAAAACAGAGGCTGACTATTTATTTCCTTTTTCATTTTAGATCACATCAGTGTCAAATATAGCCTACTGGATAACTGTTTAATAATCAATTCCAATTCATAGAATGTATCCTCAACTAGGTCATGTATTTACAGTTAATACACTCGATATCTTTCGCTCTCTCTAGTGTTATACACACAAAGCTGAGTAAATATAAGGGTTTTATTTGATTAGCAGCGCATATTTGCACATATCATTCCTACTGTATCTTGCAGAGGCAAAAGAGATTTGATGAAGATGAAGATATGCATGCAGGTGTTAAAAAAACGTACTAGATTTTTGTGCTTATTCTGTACTTCTGCTGCATGCTATGATCTAGCAACTAACAACTTTTTCCCTTGTTCCTATCGCTGTTATTTGTTTTCTGTAAGAACATGGAGAGATACACAAAACTGGAGTCAAATTCCTTGTATGTTTGTTCTTGGCAAATAATACGGATTCTGATTCCAAAACAATTATAGGGCACTGAAAAACAAGTTCTTCCTGTGACGGCTTTGATTTTGATTAGCTTTTCGCTCACACACATGCGTGAGCATGCCGCACACCCTCTCACACACCTCCAAGCACACACACAGCATTTACTGCCTCCTGCTCAAAGGCATTTCAAGTTTTTCTTTCATACAGAAAACTCTGTAAAAGCACAAGAGACAGTCTTTCCTCCTGACATCAACGTGACAGAAAGTAAAAGCCTTATTCACAACAATAAAGTTAATTGTTTTCAAAAGAGACAAGAAAAAGGATTAGAGGACAGAACAAGCTCTTACTTTATCCATCGTGCTGCTTCGTCTTCTCTGTGAGTTTGAGAGTGAGAGAAAGGGAATTTCCTCTTGTTACTATCAGGATGGGTGGAGCTGTTGCATGTGTCATATGACTCTTCGTTATGATTCCCCTTTATCTAAGGCACACCCAGTCAACAATCTTTATGAACTACCTGAACATTTAACACAGTCCTGTTTTCCCCTAAGAAGTATACATAAGTGAAGTTCAAGTATGTATTTCCCAAGTATACTTTATGTAGTTAGTATACTAATATCAATGTAATGATAGTATACTTGTAATTATATTACTGTAATACTTCTTGGGACTAAATTGGCCTTTTAAGTATACTTTAGGTGTAAGAATAACAAACATTGAGTACACAACTAAGTTTTATTTTGTAACTGTACTATAAGCATACTGATAGTTTACTAGTTTTATTCTTGTAGCCCACTTTATAGTTTATGAAAGTGCCGTTTAAAGTATACTTTCAGTAAACTACTGGTTTAAGCGTTTTACTGCAAGTATACTTGCTTTTTAGCAGAGATTTGAGTCTGCTTCTCAAGAATACTTAACTATACTTTTCAAAAGATTAAGTACAATATAGGCCTATTGCCCAAATATACTTATACTTTTCTGAATACTTGTCAATATAAGCCAAGTATACTTAAGTATACTTTATTTCATTCGATTATTCATTTGATTATTTACACCTGTGCTTTTCCGTCTGTGACATGTATTAATATCTGTTTTAGGAAAAGGCCGGTAGTAGCAAATGTAATATTGTATGTAACTAATGTTTGTTTTGCTGAGATTAGAACTGTGTTGGTGTGAGGGTTTTGTGTGTGTGTACGTGTGTGCGTTCACTGCGTTTATGGTGACGTCACAGAAGACATCAGGAAGCTTGATGAACTTCCCTGTCTGCTCGCCAGCTCAGCCTCACTTGACTATGTGGTGTGAATTCTTTGGAAGAGATCACAATCATTCAACACAGAAAACAGCAGTGACATCCATAATATGCTGCTGCTGCTTTGTTGTTTTTTTTGACGTGATGTTTTTTTTTGAAAACAGAACAGAATAGACAGAACTGAGTAACTCACAATGAATGCTTTACTGAAAAAACCTTTGGTTTTCAGTCGGGATTATGTAATAAAATAATGCTCCATTGTGAAAGCAAAGAGTCTTAGGAAAGACAATAGTAAGCATGCCGTCTAGTCCATTTCAGGGCAGTAAATCAATAAATATTTTTGAGTTGTAAATGTAACCACTTGGGCCACTAAGTGATTACCTGTCATCTTTCACTTTGTGGTGGTTGTTCCATCAAGGAAATAGCTACAAAGTGTGTCACACAATATCTCAGACACCTCTCATCAGATTCACTAAGACGCGTGTCTTAGATACAGCTGGTGTACAGTTTACTCCCACAGCTGGTTTGCCGTAACACCTCTGCAACTAACCACAGAGTGTTTCACATTCAGGTTTTGTTCTTCCATCACATTCAGTAAAACATCTTTTCACTTCTGTTTTTCAATCACTTTGGTATAGCACTTCGGCTAATCATAAATGTACTGTAATTATCCATTTTAATTACCCACTTTATTCCTGCTAATCGCCATTCAAAAAGTCAATAATTTGCAATATAATAATAATAATTAACTTTGATTTTAATATTTAATTTAATATCTACTTTTATATTTGAGGAATAAAGATTGACATAATAAAGCCTCTCTTATCCACGATGCATGTTTGTGTCACCCAGTGTTAGCTCAGTGAGGTTTTCTTTGCTCTTCCTCTCTTCTCTAGTCTTTTAATAGCGTCTTGTAAGTTCTCCTTTACAGCTTTCATTGACCTCGTGATACTTTTTTTCCAATGAAGTAAAAGCAGTTAATGACACACACGCCCATGAATAGCGTGAATTAAATGTTGTGGCAAATTTGGGGAGTAGGTGGGGGAGAGGAATGATAATACTGGGAAACTGTCAGTCCTGAATTTAGTCACAACAGAAGAATTTAGGGAACACACAGCAAACAAGGAATACCGGGGATTTTCCATGTGTATCCCTGAAAAATTTGACAAAAGTACCCAGAAAGTAGAGCCTCCCACTCACTTGCCCTTGACTCACCCCTATTATTTCATTTCAGCCTGTCCAAACACACTTAGTATACTACTATATAACCTGATGTCCTTTTGGATTATTAGATTGCAAATGTTACCAGTAAATATATTCTTTTCCAATGAAAGGTACATTATTTATAGAATATATATATATATACTGTATAACAGCTTGCATATTTAATTTGAGAGATGACAAAGCATTACAGAAGATCTTCTGTATAACCTATAGAAGATAACTCCCAGAGCCAGGCCACTCTAATTCACATGTTTTGGGAATGTCCTAAATTATCCAATTTTTGGCAATTAATTTTCAATATGCTTTCCAAAACTACCGACAAATTCTTAGAACCATCAGCCTGTCTTGCTTTGTTTGGGGTGGTACCAGAAAATTCTACGTTAAATAACAATAAACTAAACCTTTTATCTCTTGCTACGCTGGTAGCCAGACGACAAGTCTTGATTAGATGGAAGGATTGCAACCCTCCAACATTTGCACAATGGCTCAGAGACATGTTATATTTTATTAAGTTGGAGAAAATTAGGTATACTATCAAGCGGTCAGCCGAGAAGTTTTCATTGATCTGGCAACCTTTTCTTAGTCGTGTTGACTCTTTAGACTCAGATAACTTTGTGGCTGATTAAAGTTTGATGTATGTGTGTGTAGGCCAGAGTGCCCAGGGTGTAATGTCCTAGACCTCTATCAATTTATCATGATTTATGTTTATTTATTATTATTA
>CAKALG010002711.1:0-19897 GCA_916700815.1 Helicolenus hilgendorfi | reverse complement strand
TATTATAAACTGTTGTTTTTGTCATGAATACTTTCATACAGAATGCAAATATTACACGGCGAAAAAACGGAAGGTGGACAATTTTCTGAGCTTTCGCACCGTGATTGAAGACATCAACCAATCACGTTGTGTGGAACGGGTTGAGTTGCGCCTATATTTATGAAACAGTAGTCCGAACCAAGACGGCAAACTTTATGACTCCTTTCAACCTTAACAAATGCAGAACAGATCAGATTCACTTCTTTTGTCCTCACCTTTCACAATAAAAGCCCTAGACATATAATATTGGCAGGCGAGTATTTTGCATTTTTGTGTAGTTTATTTGCCCGATACTGGTATCGGTATCGGTGCATCCATAATAAATAGCAAAGTGGTGACACTACTTTAGTAGATTTGGTGTCAAAGATATACCCAGAGAGTGATATTTGCTTTGTTTGTTTTATGGTTTTTCAGTTAATGTTTCTAATGCTTTCGCCTATATGACCCGCCATGCATCTATGAATAACTGCAACTGTTTTTTTTCTGTGTATCTCTGCAAATTTCTCAGTGTGCATTACAGTCTAAATATATTTCTGTGCATGCTTTCCATAACAGAGTAGTTGTGTTTGATGTCAGCCCCCATATTTGACATCCTCACTCACCCCACAATGCAAATTGTCAATGCATCCAAGTGGCCACAGTTATTACTTTTACAGACCACTCTGGATATACAGTATAATGGATCATAATTTAATGGAATTTATACGTATTTATACAGTCAGATGACCCTTGTCTCCTGCTTATGTGTTTACCCGGTCAAAGCAGATGGCTGTGTGGGCTTTCATTGAAATATAGTTGCATATGTGTGTATACTTAAAGCATAGGCATACGCATATGTGAAGATAATTCCATCATAAAACTCTCTTTCGCACTTCTCACAAAAGACAATTTGTTTTCCTAGTTGATAACTACAGTACTGATTATAAGACAGGCTGTTAATCCAATCAATCACCCAAATCATAATTAATATAAAGAGCATTTCACTTCAGCTTATTGTCAAGTTGCTTCATTCGTCATGTTCGTCGCTGGTTTTAAAAATAGAAACATTTAAAGCGGTGGTGTCCTCGCAGAGGTAAACCATCACATCCATAATCATATTGTTAAGGGGTGGTGGGTGTTGATGCGGCTCCAGGTGACGCTGTGTGAGACCGAACGTTCCCAAACCTCAGACCGAACAACTCACTAGAGACTTTTAGATAACATTTCCTGACAGGACCCTGTAGCATACCGGTCAGGCTCAGGTCACATTTGATGATGATTTCTACCTCCTCCGGTATTTGTCGTGTGTCACGTTGGTGCAGTTGGTGCTCTCTGTGAAGTGTCTTGATTAGATGAAGAAGAAAGTCTCCATCGTTTTTGCCCCAAAGATCACAGAACTAAATTATCTGTCTGCTCTCCTATGCGGTAAAATGCCTCGCTCTAGATTTGGTGGGAAAATACTTTTAGAGTGATTTTTCGCTTGGGCTGATTGGAGGGTTTTTCCTCCGCCAGAGGCCGTTTTCCATCAGAGTTCAGTACGTTTGTGAAATGTGAAAGCTGTTATGTAACTCGGGTGCAGTGTGCCTTAATCTCATAATCTGGTAGTTGAACAACATGATTGTTCTACGTGACATGTTAACTTTGTCCGTCATCGTGTATAATACTTCATTTGTTGATCAATCTATACAATATCAGAAAATGACCCACAGTAATGGCTCAGATATGGACTCAAGTGTGAAACACTCTTAGGTCATAGGAGACGCCAGGTAGGGCTGCTGCTCTCTTGCTAAGTAATATTGACTAACAGCCTCAGCGGAGTACGGAGAGCTCTGTCAGACATACACACTGAATGAAGCACACTCCCTGGCTTAAGTTTCTTGGAGATAAGTCATTCAGCATGAAAAAAGCATAAAAAGACAATTATTCCACTAAAGAAATCTTAGTCAACTAAGACCAAAACGACTGAGTAGTCGACTAAAAAGGGGCACCGCTAGTACATGCGTCGCATTCTCACACAATCACAGCTTTAGCTCAAAGCTCTAACAAACTTCGGGACGCATTTTGAAGCAGTGTTTCATGAGGGAAGAAATAGTTTTCAGCTGGTTGGTTTGGCTCTGTCTCCTCCCTCAACAACAGAAGTAGCCTTAACTCTCTATCATTCCTGGGGGGCTGTTCATTATTCTGTGTGAGCTTCTCTCTCTCTCTCCGTCTTGGGGGAATCTTAAACACACCCCAGTGCTTTTCACTGAAGGCCAAAACAGACAAAAAAAAAAAAACACAGTTAAGTCCACGCTTATTCACACCATCGTCATTTACCTCTCTCTGTGAGAACACAAGACTCTACACCAAGCTCATTATATCAGCACCACGTTACAGTCTGCTGAACATGGTACGAGAAGAATAACATGTTGGCCAAAGAACTACATGACGTTCATACCCCCAGGGGTGACTCATGTGTGCTCCAGGGAGGAAGATAATGAAATCTTTGTCAGGTTTGGAACAAAAAAAAACAACACAAAAATAATGAAGGATTAGACTCATGTCCTGTTATTTTACACCTCTCACTCACAGCGTGCGTGGAAGTGATTCTTCCTGTGTTTTAGAGACATGTTCACATTTCAATATCAGACACTGCAGGTCTCGACAGTAGCTTTTGCCACCCTGAAGAGTTCAACATGCCATCTGTAGACTACGTTAGCTGCTCTGCATTTGTGTGTGTGTGCACGTGGAGGGTGCGGGTCAGGGACTTCATGGCAGATTCTCATTAGCCAGCTCCAGCAGCCCAGCAGTATCTAATGAACCCTGCAGCACAGTATTGTCTCTTGCACTCAGCAGGGAAATCACATTATGGAGCTCATCTTCGCCGTCACCCGCCTCTTTACTAACATGCGCTCACAGCCTCATCAACACCTCGGGGTCTCTCGGAAAGTATGGGTGGCTCACGGTTTCAATACCGGTGTCCTTTCCCCTACTTTTCTCCCTCACTGGCGTTAAATTTAGACGTCCAGTCAGTGAGTTCTCACAGAGAAAAACATAATAAAAAAAACAGTTCAACGAGGTGTTCAACATTGTGTAACAAAATAGAAGTGTATGGTTTTATAGCATTTGTGTTGTCCTAATTGCCCACGTTGTATTGCATTTGTTGTTTTCATTGTATTGATTGAAAAGACAAGGTTAAGTCACACATCCACCTACATTGCTATCCACGTTATGGAAAAACAAGATCCACTCCTACTTGCAAATGGCCGCCTTGACATTGATTGAAATTGTAGAGTTTGGCAGCCTTCCAATAAAACGAGGCCTGTTTGGCTCGAACACTGTCGCTGTGGTTCAGTTGATATCAGATTTTACATCTTTATTGTAGACTGCAGGCAAAGAGACATGAAACAGCAATGCTCTGATTGCAATGAGTGCCTGAATTGAATCACCACTCCAGCAGTTGCAACTGAAGGATTACGATAAAGAATGAATTTATTAGGATTGATTTGATTCAGATGATTAATGAAGAAAATTTAACTAGAGAAAAAGTGATCACTAAGAGTCATGATGATTGGAATCAAGAGTTTGTGCTCTGCTCTTTTTCTGTGTGGAATAAAAAGGAAACTAAATGTAAAGAGGTTCGCTCAACACATGCAGTGCTCTTGTTATATTTAACCTGAAAATTTAAACTGGGAATTCCAATACCATACTATTTAGTATGAAATAAAAATATTTTGCATGTTTCAATACATAGTATGTAAAATGCAGCGTGCCAAAAATACCAGGATGTCCTACTACATTCGGTCTTAAATGATGGTAAATGGTAAATAGACTTGCATTTATATAGCGCTTTTCTAGTCTTCCGACCACTCAAAACGCTTTACGCTACATGTCAGCATTCACCCATTCACACACACATTCATACACTAATCCACCATGAACCACCGCCCTTTGAATGGTGGACGACCAGCTCTACCTCTGAGCCACAGCTGCCCCGGCCGCATGCTTCTCTGTCTATTCTGATCCCCCATATCCCCCACAGTGGATATATGAGCAAAAGAGTCAAAGTTCAAGGCACAATGTTATGATGAAGTAGTATGTCCCAACTGTATGCATACTGCATGCAACAGTACGTACTTTGTAAGGGCAGCTGTGGTATGTATTAAAAGTATGCGATTTGAAACGTTGCGTATGTTTTTTGTGAGCAATGAAAGATGGATTACCCACCTGGTGAAAAAGGCAACTGACCCCCAAAACCCCCAGGTTCACCACATGACAGTTAGCTGTACGTCATTTCATTGATTGTAAATTTGTTTAGGAATTAGGCACTACACTGGATGGGAACTGTAAGGGGACAGAGTACATACTAGGGCTGCAGGACTATGGCCAAAATGATAATCACAATCATTTTGATCAATATTGAGATCACGATTATTTACTGATTTTAGTGGACAAACTTTTTTATTGCACTTTTAAATAAACAGAGCGCTGCTTTCACTTCCACGTTGTGCTACATTCCTGCTAACGTACAAATCTGTGCATCAAAATAAGACCAGTTCTTATTCACAGTGCATCTCCTAGAAGCAAAAAAAACCAAAAAACTCTACCAAAACTTTTCACCCAAAACTGAATCAACAGAGCTGATTTCACTTCCATGTTGTGCTACTTTCCTGCTAATTAACAAATCTGCATCAAAGTAAGACTGGTCCTTATTCACAGTGCAACTCCTAGAGGCAAAACAAAAAAAATTGTACCAAAACTTTTTACCCAAAATCAACAGAGCACTACTTTCACTTTCACGTTGTGCTACATTCCTGCTAATTAATACATCTTTGCATCAAAATAACACTAAGATTAAGGTCCTTCTTCACCTGAATTCAGTGCATTTTAGAGAGCAGATGGGCAAGTAATATACAGTATTAGTATTCTACTCTGTACTTTAGCCGCAACATTCAGGAAAGTTTCTCACAGGCTGCCGCACAGCTGGGCGCTGCAGGGTGCACGTGCAGCAGCATGACAAATCCCTAAACGTGACGCAAAGACCTCTCAATCACCCCTTTAGTGGCTGACAGTTAGTTTAGGAAGGACGTGATTAAATATGTAGCATAGATTTCCATGAGCGGAGCACGCCTTTTAAACGTCAATATACCAGTCGATCTTGTCGCGATTAATATCCGATTAATTGTGCAGCCCTAGTACATAAACAAAGCAACATTGGGCAGGTGGTGTAATAGCGGCCAGTCAACAACTTCTTGCCCTGGGGCCTTCTTAATCCAACTTAATCCGGCTTTGGCTACAATGAAATTTTACAATAAGCCACTCAAGGAAACAAATAAGGATTTGAGGAAGCATATTGATGCCTTCAGTGTACGCTACAGGTCACAAATGTTGACTTCCTCCTTGCGTTCACCAACTGCTACCATCTGAAATCTTCACACTTGGAGTATTCGATTAGCTGATTCCAGGAGGCTTTAAATGATTTATGTATGCACTGTATCTCATATCTTCATCAGCTTTTTGTACAGTATATGCATGTGGCGTTGCTGGGGTTTTGCCAGCCTTATATCTGGCAAGTTTCCCTGCATTTGGCACTTTGGGAGTGAGAATCCCACTAATTAGGAGGCCTTAATCACTGCCTTTCTCCCCCTCTCCCTTCCCACTCTTTTCTCACTCTCCCCCTCCTCTTCTGTACCAACTCTTTGCTCTACTTTTGCCCCCTTTTCTTCATGCATCTTCAGCCGTTTTTCTTCTTTTTCTCTCTCCCTACACATTTTCCTCACCTCTTCCTTTATCTCTTTCTCTCTGTGGGGTTGATGGGTGAGTTATCGTGCTGTAATTAATGTGGGAGAGGAGTGAGGATCAAGGAACCAGGAAACACAACCCTGGCTTCCTCTGCACAGCGGCAGCGTGTGAAAGCACCTCCATTAATCAGGCCTCTGTAAATGTATGTGTGTGTGTGTGCATGCGTGATAAGTGAGAGTCTGAGAAAAAGATAAAAAGATAAAGGAAGAGGTGACAACAACCGTACGCCAACTGTATTTGTTTATTAAACAGTGTTTTGCTGTCTTGCTTTCCCTTTCATCAGTTTTTCTCTCCTCACCTCCATCTCTCTTTCTCCTCCCACAGTTTGGCAGAACGGAGGTGATAGACAACACCCTAAACCCAGACTTTGTTCGAAAGTACATCTTGGACTACTTTTTTGAGGAGAAGCAGAACCTTCGCTTCGACTTGTGAGTGATTTCCTTTGAAGTCGTATCAGTGTTGCATCTTCTCTTCTAACCTCTGTCCTAATTCACCGGGATGGATTTTTCTCTCCCTCCATTCTGTGCCGATTAAGAGAATTACACTCTTCAGAAATTGACCGTTCAGTACACCCCGCCTCCGAAAAGCAATTGCCCAATCACAGATTAGCAACAGGCAACAGCAGGCCTGTCAAGCTTTGTATTCCTCCACATGCCGTAACAGTGTGCATGGGCCATGGGGCACTATTAAGAGCAATATATCATGAGTTGTGAGGGTACTGTCTCTTTTTTATCCTTTGCAAAACCAAAAACACAAGTGCAAAGTTCAAAGAGGAAAACACAGACAACTCCCAGACGACGCCATGGTAGCAACCTTTCAATCACAAGGTAGCCACAGCCTAAAGCATACCCTGCTTTATGGTCTATTTGACTCTAAATGGGACCATAATTTACTAAATGAACATCATGTTGTATTGAAGAAGACTTGAAACTAGCGATTGGGACCATAAACTCATGTTCACAATGTTTACTGAGGTTATAAATTAAGTGAGAAGTAGGCTCATTTTCTCACAGACTTCTATACAAACTTCTTTTTGCAACCAGAGGAGTCGCCCCCTGCTGGCTGTTACAAAGAATGCAAGTTTAAGGCACCTCTGTACTCGCTTCACAAAATCCATAGTTGTTGGCCTGAAAAGAGGCCGCTCCTGTTCACTTCCGTGTCAAATCAAAAACCTGTTGTTTAAAAATTTGAAAGAATTTCGGGTGGAAATCTGCCAAAGTTATCGCTATAACCTATGTATGTGCTGTACGAGAACTGAAAGCTTGATGGGCTTGACAGTAACAAAGGAGAGGGTTTAACAGTCAGTTGACCTCATGATTCGTTTTGTGACATAAATGTGATTTCCATTAGAACCAAGAGAGAGGATATCATTCTTGCATAAGTAGCATGATATTGGCCAGTTTGACGGATGAACTACCAGCTCTCTACAGAAGAAAGAATGCTGCCTCAGCACTTTTTCATGGATACAAATAATCTCCATTTGGAAATTACACAAACAGCCATTCCCTCAAAGCTCCTTCAACAGAATGACCCTTAGCACAACCTCCCTTTATATGCTCCACAGTTACTGTATGCCACCACACAATATAAAAATAGATGCAATTTGGCAACTCTACAGTATATCAACTGATCTTTTATTTCAATTAATATTGAGAGGGACTCAAACATTGTAGCTGCAGCCTGAATAGTCTCCAGGATCTATCGTTTCATCGGATGTTTAATCTTGGTTCATCACATATGCTCCATTTCCTTCACTTTCATAGCTTTATATTCACATGCAAATAAGATCAGGTCCACCACTCATTATTATGGAAAAGAGAAAATGGTCTTGTTGAACCCTTTCCCAATTACCCTGCCCCAAATAGAGTAACATCTGAAAAGATACTGAGATCCTGTCCTCTTTTTATCTTGGCTCATTCTGAATTTTAGTGTGTGATGTGTAGTGTGATGGCCTCTTTACATACTTATGTTTTCAACTCAGTAAATAAAATGTCATCTTATTTTCTTTGATCCCGTTATCCTTCTTCCCTCTTTTCCATTCCCTTTTAATTCATACCCTTCCTCAATTACTGTCACACCCTTTCCCTTCCCTAGACGTTTGAGATGCGCTATGTCCTCAAACCTACAAACAAACATCTAAAAAGCCAGAACGAGATAAGCGTGGTGAGAGCATTTTTTTCCTGCTCTCAGGGATGACAGATCACCAGGGATCGTTTTAAATCTTTAAGAGCGTATCAATCAGAACGTCCCCACTTAGATAAGAGCCTACTTTACAGTTTTTGATGTAAAACGGTTTTACTGCTTTGTTTCATTTCAGGTATGATGTCGACTCCAAAAGCCCAGACCTGTCCAAACACGTGAGTGTGCATATTTTAACCTGCCTGAACCACAGATAAATGGAGGCCAGTCTTGAGTGAAATCCGAATTATTGGCTTGAATGGCTCTGAAAATGAAGAAATTAAATATTGCTTGATGGACTATGGTGTTCAAAGTGATTTGAGATTGGCCAAACTGTTTATCAGTGGTGTAATGGGGGCAATGTTTATGTTTTTCTGTTTGCTTTAATTGGGTGTTGCCTGCTGCATGGTTTCTTCTTGATGAAATAAAGCAAACCTTTGTTATTGCCTGATCATGGAAGTATCCAAATACAAATGTTTATTTTTCTCCTCATTCAATGTCTTTGTTTTTAGACTTTAACCGAGGCTATCCATGCTGTAAATATGCTAATTCTATATATGATTTTTGAGTCTTATATGGTCTTATTTTTTGTATTTGTTCTAGTAGTGGTACTGCAGTGATAGGCATTGTGTAATAACTTGCTATACCGTCAAAGCTTGGATTATGCGATGCTTTTAAAGGTACAGTGTGTAGGATTTGGCGGCATCTAGTGGTGTGGTTGCAGATTGCAACCAAATGAGTACCCCTCCGCTCACTCCTCTTTCCAAGACTGGGGTAACGTGAGCCACCGAGTGCAAAACTGTGGTAACGTCGTTCGCCTTGCTCAGAGGCCATCCTTGCCATAATAACACTACTAGCGGCTAGCTAGTCTGCAACTCACGTTACCGCAGTTTCACAAGCGTGTTGGAGAACTACGGTGGCCTTCAGGTATCGTAAAAATGTGAAAGCCTCTGTCTAAAGCCAGTGTTTGGTTTGTCCATTCTGGGCTACTGTAGAAACATGGCGGAGTAACATGGCGGATTCAGTGAAGAGGACCTGATCCATGTGTAGATACATATAACAGCTCATTATAAGCTAACAAACACACAACAATTCATATTTTCAGGTGATTATACACTAATGAAAACATACTTATGATGAATGAAAACATACTTATTAATATATTCCATTTCTGCAAATAGATCCCCCAAAATGTTACACACTGTTCCTTTAACTTTTAGTTTCCAATTAAAGCACTATATTAGATTACATTATAATTCTTGTTCCGCTAGAAAAAGATAAGTTGTTTTTCATCCTTAAGGCTGGAAACTATGGTGACAGAAAGCATTGACAAAAGTTCTAAATAATCAATTTTGATGATTATTTGACGTATTTGGATAATCGGGGTTTGCATTTTTTCATCACTAGCTTTAGTTCTACTTGTGTGCGATGGTTTCAGTTCTGGCACAGCATGGTGTCTTTACACTCTCACTTGGCCATCTGGAGCAGTGCTAGGAGTGCTAGGTATTTGGTACAGTGTTGTGTCCCTGGTATATGATGTGCTCTGTTGTTATTGTTGTTGTTGTTTTCATTGCTGTTGTTGCTGCTGCTGCCCAACCTTTCTGGAAGCCCGCAGAACTCAACGTAGGTCCCAGCATCTCTCGCACTTCTGACACTGCATGGCTGCTGTCCCACATTAATGATCCTTTTCTCAGGAGGAAGGATGGCGTCAATGATCACAACAAACTACAATCACCGACTTGCGGTTCTAAGCCTCCGCCAACCAGTCAAGTTGCAGTTTACATCCATGTCTGTCCAAAATGTCATCCCTTCATTTTTTTTTTACCCTATTAGGCTTTTGTGTGAAGTTGTAATAATAAGCATATGAATTCTTGAGTTATGACCAAAAATGTGTTTTGTGAGGTCACAGTGACGTTGACTTTACATCACCAAAATCAAATCAGTTCATCCATTGAAGAAATTCGCCCCTGAGATATCAGGCTCATGAGAATGGTCCAGACGTACTGTTACTGGCGCACATAAACAAGAGGCAAGCCAACCAATCTGTGCCACTCTTAACCACCGTTGCAGTGTCAAAGGGCTCCACAGCAGCCACAATATGAAAATAAATACTCAGTCAGCAGCTTTTGTAGGGTGTTTTCGTAACGTGATGAAGATGGTGAGATTTTTCAGGCTCTTAGTGACTGGTATCAGTGGGCATAGCAGACCAGAGACTCACTGAAATGAAACACACTATAGCCTGGTGTTGAATTATTTAGTGTGTGCCTGTCTGTCCAGGCCAAAGTTAAGGAATCTTTGGTTTGGATTGTCCCACATCCTTGCTGTGATTAGTTGAGAAAAGACTGTATTGAAACCAAACAGACAGTATGATCTGTCTGGGAGTCTAATGTACCAGATCAATGCTGGGTGATACTGAGAGACTTTGTCCGGTTATAAACATGATGATGACTGAAACTATGTCACTCTGTCTCTAAAAAAACTCTACATTAAGATGTGTAAGAAGAGAATCATGTTTGTTGTCATTGGTGCTGTGAATCCCTCCATCTTCTCCCATTTGTCCTCCACGATTCATTAAACCAGTGGTTCCCAACAGGTTGGTTGCGGTCCACAAGTGGGGTCTGTTCTGAGTTGGGCGCAATTTTACTTTGAAATTATTATTTATTATTTTTAAGTGCCATTTCCCGCATCCTAGTGAGTAGAGGCACTACAACATGTCTCTTTGTAATTCAAGTAGCCTATTGAATCCGGTCTTGTCTGCCCCTTATTAGAGGTGTTTTTAGGTTTGGTTATAGTTAGGTATGTAATGCGTTAAATATCGTTTTAGTGACCTGAACAAGCCTGAATTAGTTGGAACTGCTATCACAATGCTTTTATTATTTTTGAAATGTTGGTTTTAAGCACTAATTGCTAGGGCTGCCACCTCTTAGTTAATTAGTCGACTAATCTGTTGCTTCAAAGTTTTTTTTTTTAGAAAGATTAGTCATTTTTTATGCTTTTTCATGCTGAATGACTTATTTCCAAGAAACCTCGGAGCACATCTCTGGTAAACACAATATTTAAAGTGGTGCTCTTGTGTGATTCTTTGCAGAGAAACTCAGGACAACTCTTCTAACTGCAATGCTCATTCTTTCATTGAGCCTTAAGCCCCAGTTGTAATAAAGCTATTTCAGTTTTAATGTTGTGAAAAAAAACACACAAAATGCACACAAAATATTGTAAGCTTTGTCTTCTCAGAGCAAGAATCTCCTGGGTTTGAATCTTCTCACAGGTGTGATAGATGGATTACAATAAACTGAAAGGGTCTTAAGTTGGTCTACTTTACGTGCAACCTTTGAACCCATTGGCTTCCATTGACGACAGATAAGCCTCTAAGGGCTATATTTCTGGGGTTCCGGTGTAGCCAGCTGATATCTGGCCAAGACTTCCTTTTCCGTGTGCTGCTCATTGTTTACATAGTCAGATTAGCACCTTGAGATTCGACTAGAGTTGGAGTTGAGAGACGACGTGTATGACCGGATTGTTTCACAAGTATCCAGTTCACAAGCTAATTTCAAACCAATAAAAAGCTAAGTTATCGTCACACGATAGCTGGTGGTATCCAGAATGCATTTCGGCCAATGCGTCCCACCTCTTTGCTGTCCACATGGACTGTTTACCTGCATTCAACCAAAGCCTGCTCGAACACGATTGGTCAGTACTACTCGGACTACAAACGGAAACCAAAACGCTTCCAATGCCAAAAATCTTGTCCCACTGCCTACAGCTTCTACATGTGAATGAAGAATCTGTTTATAGAGCTTACTGTATTTGTGGACCATAATCTGATGTCTAAGGGAAAACTGAAGCCCAGAGGCTAGACCAGTTGGGAACTACTGCATTAAACCATGCTTACCATGCATACATTGACAACTTTGATTTCAGTTCAACAAACTTTAGATTTCACACCAAAACTGGATATGATTTCACATTGTAGAGCGGAGCACAGTAATGGTGTCTTTGAGCAAAAAACTACACTAAACACGTGGATGCACGGGCCAAATTATAAACTCTGACCTGCAAATTTGAAGGAGCATGAACGAGCACGCTTCTTTGGCACAAACGGAATTCTTGTATTTCTTGTTTGCCTGAGTGCCAGTGGTAGTAGAATCATTTTTAACTTGTGTCTGACTATACTCTGATTTCTTGTCTTTCCACTTCACATACGCCAACCTGCCACCCCCACCTTCCTTTCCCCTCTTCCTTCTTTCTCTCCAGGACTTTCTGGGTCAGATGTTCTGTACTCTTGGGGAGATTGTTGGATCACCAGCCAGTCGACTGGAGAAACCACTGGGGTGAGTAAGAGCTAAATACCCCTGAGTCCAAATGTGATGTGAAGAACACCGTACTGTGCTAAGAGGGGAGTTAAGACAAAGAAAAATGCCTTGGACCAAAATACAATGACCGTTCTCAGGTATATGGTTTATTAATTTGGCTTTATTTGTACTGAGAAAAACTGAGCGAAATGGCAAGAGGAAGACGAATAATGGGATAGGTGATTTAGCAAGACATTGATCAGACAAAGGAGCAAAGGAAGGGAGGGAAAAACAACACATCCTACAGATGTTTTCCTCAGATAATTATTGTCATTAAAGGAAAGGGTGAAGCGCGAAAGAAAATTACCCAAATTACAGCTCTTCTCCTCAGCTTGTGCTCTCACACTGGCTGAGAAAAATGTAGTCTTAATGGGATATCCTGTAATCTGTCTTTACACATCTATCATCCATCATCATCATTATTATCAGTGTGCTGGGCTCTTGTGTTATTCAGGTGAACATATCCCCTTGCTTACAGTATCCCAATATATTGAATCGTAACCTCTGTGTTATGATGCGTATTCCCTACTGGGAAACCATTGTGTAGCATCCATATTAATGTTTCCTGATTCAGGCATCACATGTTGTGTTTGACTTTGTCATTATCAGAGATGTGCAAGAGTGGCAAATGCCTCAGATACGCAGTGAGAATAAATGTATATATCATATTGGCAAAGAGCACATAGAGCATACCAAAAATGGCAGTCTCTCCCTACAACACACCCCTGATGATGACACAGTTGCAGATCAGTTGCAAAAAACATTTTTGTGACACTCACACACACTGTTTGTGTGTTTTCCCCACAGTGCATGCACTATTGATTATGCTTATACTTAAGGGGACTTTAGCAGTGCAAATATAAGTGCGCCTTGAGCCTCTGTATTGAGAGCATAATAATATTATTACAAGTCTAATATCAAACCATTTCTTTCTGACCTGAGGATTTCTATGGCATGGTTCGAAAAGGAAATGGAACTCTTGCCAAATTATTCATTTTTAATTTGAGACTCTCTGCAGCTGAGAGATAACACAACTGCTTGCCAAATCGTATTCTTATGGCAGCCTTTAATCTTTCTTTAAAGGCTGCAAAAATAAAGTCAACAGCCACCAAACTAGCGCAACCCTGGGTGGAGCCTGCAGACAGCACATCATCTATCTGTTTCACATGGTATTTATTTTATGGATGACTGATCATAGAATGTAATGTGTTTATTTTTGACACATTTTCATGAATCAGATATTGGCATCAGTTCCATTAGGTGATTTTGGTGTATATGTAGAACAATGCCCTCAAATTCAAACATTGTCAGATATTAAAGGTGCTAATTTGGAAATTCAGAGCACTAGCCAGTGGGGCACTTTCACATGCACTAACATGCACTAAAAGGCACAAACAACCATCCCGGCGATGTCAACAAAGCACAGAGAAGCTCTGATTACAACACACACAGAGGGAGAGTGACCTCATTCTCTGCTCAGGTAGAAATGACTCCTCTATATCTTTACATAGCAAATAGTTGTTTGCTGCTGTATTAATGCTCTGAATATTGTATAGAGCACCTTTAACCTCCAGTGTGATTATATGTTCAGGACTTGAATAAAAGTACTGGAGGTTGTGCAGTGGCTTTTTCGGGGTGAGTCAGTGAGGTGGAGGAGCAGTGAGAAACATCACAGCAGTTCACTGAGCGCCCTTACGCACACACACACTTAAAGTGATGCATTGCCCTGGTTGATGTGCTACCCAGTGGAGTTTGTTTTCATGTTCCGGTGGAAATGAAGAGTGATTTATATTTCATTGCTTGGAAATGTCAAGACATTTGTCTGAGCTGTGTTGAGCCAATGGGAGAATGTTTTAGAGTTTCTGTTTTTTTTTATTTGTTTTTTTTATATCAACCAGTCCTCTGCTTGGTTTTTCACTCGCACATACCAGACACATATCGTGTAATAAATCTTTGTCAAAGAAGTGAGTGAAGGGATCTTTGGTAGCATTAGGCAGTTGAACCTTGACTTGAGATAATCGTATTCCATTTTCTTGGCCTCTCACACAAACACACAGATTCAGAACAATAGCCTACTCATTTTAGTAATTGATTTCATAAATCCTGTTCTTTGGTTAAATGGCATATGAATGCATACAAGTGTATTTCATTCTATTTTTCCTGCTCTCTTTTCTCTGGCTAATTGTAATGGCTTTAATCTTCCTGAAATTACTGCTTGTTTAATTAGGCAGCAGCCGATTTTCATTATGGGCAAAAAAAGGCTCCTGAAGGAAAAGAGAGAATGAGAGAGATCGAGAGGAAGAGAAAATGTGACATCAATGACTATCCGGAGAGCGGTTGTGTGTTTGTTTGTGAGCAGAGACAGAAACACCGCTGACGATGAGGACACTCAAAACAACCAGTAATTGCTAGTCTAGATTGTACACAGAAGCACAACACAAGGAAATAGCAAAAGAGAAGCAAGTAGAAGTGAAGACAGTAAACAATATGCAGGGAAAATGTCTAACATGAATATAAGTAAAAATGCATGAACTATTCAAACAAGGGTCCTATTCATTACAGTGAAAACTACAAATCTTCAGTGAAATATGCTGATGACAAACACATACTGTCACGAGAACAAATACTTCCATGCCAAAATTCTGAAAACGGGACGGTATGCGTTTTTCTACGGTACCGTAGGTACTGAGGTTCAAGGCTCGAGACTAATGGTGTCCCGTCGTACCGGGGACGATAGAAAATTTCCTTGATAATGCCGCCCTGTGAACAACAAATCCGTGTTGAAATCGAGAGCAGGACGAGAGCTAGTTGACGTTAGCAGCCAGTGGGCAGCACAGTCCTGAGCATTGAGTTACATTATGATGCGTTCAAGCTCAAGGGTGAGGGTCACTTCCAACGTTATCATGCTGTGATCAAATATAATCTTGTGAAATTTAGTTTTTTGTAAGAAACTTGAGGCGGATCATCGAATGAATAATAAATTTGCAGTTTTTTTTAATATTTTATTGTTTATTTAGCAGGGACAATTCACAATAAATCTATCGTACCAAATATAGCTAAATGCTAATTTTTATCTCTAGTCCCTTGTTGGAGGCCAAACGGTAAGTAAAGTGTACGTTGAAATACATGTTTTTTTACCGTGGTATCTAATTGGTCATTAAGAACCATGGGATTTCACTAGTATTGGTATCAACTACTACATTTCTTGTATCATGACATCCCTGACATACTGTATTTGTATTTCCAGAGCTAACTGACACATGAATGACGCAAAATTAATGTGTCGGCATGACTCTTATGCCTATTTTATATATTCTGCGTAAAAAGCTTGCGCTGAGCTCCCGCAGAGAGCTGCAGAGACAAACCTCGCACCTCCTGAAAAATTAGACTACCCGCCAGGCAACACGGACGCCATCGCAGAAGTTTGATTGGACATCAGAGCCAGGAGGTAGCATTTCCCGACAAGTACTTCACAACCGTTACAAATAACAACAACAACCTTATTAATTCTAGACACAGGACCTCCTCCTCATCATCCAACTCTTCCATACTTTTTTTTTACACGAGTTCTGTTGGGCCAAAGTTGTGTGGAACTATTGAATCACACCCATCAAGTAAATCGGAGACCGCCTGACAAAGGATTTGAAAATCGCAGCTCCAAATCAAAACGAAATTACATGCTGAGCGCAGATTCGCCGCAGTACTATGCCTGCTGTGCGCAACAGGGTTTTAATAAACCCAAATTATCATTTGAATGTTTGGGACGCTAAAAAATGTTTATACATAGTTTTACGACCCTTTATTTTGTAACGGATGCTGAAGAGAATTTTCCCTCAACAATAGCCAAAATAGTTGCAAAGCCCGGCATTGTTCCAGCGGGTCTCTATGCCAGCAGAGGCCTCCATGATTTTGCAGTTACTTGTTAATTTGCATATTCTGGTATCACAATCTTGAGACGGTTAAATAGAATTGTACGGCACAGAGTAATTAACATCGACTAGTAATGAATTTATCAGATTTTGCGTCCTCAAAGGCCCTCGTCAGTCTTTGTTTACTGCACTGTATTATTTACAGATTCCCTTTGAGGACGCTGAAGCACACAGGAAACGCACACAAAGCATTACCAACACAGGCACAGAGTCATGTTAATTTGGTGTGTGTGTGTGCATACATGAAAGCAGAATACTGTATGTACAGGCATGCTCAGAGTTGTGCATGTGCAACCTCTCCCTCTGTCATAAAGTTATAAATAACAAATCCTTCCGCGTTTGATAAAGTCAGCCAAACCACATGTTGATCAATGAGACACTCGGCTACTCAAACATCACAAGTTGTGATTTTCAAATCATCCACACTTCATCCACTACGTGCCCACTAACATAATGACTGGAATAAACCGGTAACACAGGGAAATAGTGAGTCAGTGGGGATTTATAAGTTTGACAAATGTACAACTGTAACTATTGTGTTGAGTGTTGTAACATTATGTCGCATGAATACTTAAAGGTCGATCCAGGCGGTCCGTCTGTGGCCTGTAAACAAAGTCTGAGCGCCATCGGTAATGACTGTTTCCTTGACGATGTCAACTACCCTCTCATTCGCTCAGCAGGTGTAGTGCAGTGATAGGCAATCATGATTAACCATCATTAATTTCACACAGAGTGTTAGATTGGAAAAACTTGTTGAGCTGGTCTTATTTAATGGTGCAGACCCTGATCAGTGATCAAATTAAAACATTTCAGTTTATATGTTTAACTCCATCTTACCTGTACAACATACAAACGGTCCTTTTCACTCTAACTGAATGACAACAGAACCTTAGACAAGGGTTTGAATATCACACAAATAGACCTTTTTCATGGCAAATATTCCATGTCCAAGCAGAAAAAGCACAGGTGTGGTTATTAGAATTTAGGGGTGACTCCAAATAGTTGATGATTCGATCTAAGGAGCCTGATTTGACTCATCGCAATGACGGAAAAATATGGTTAAGAAACAAAGGATCATTCCATTCTGGCTATATAGGGGTGCTGAATGTCTGATTTTACATAGGATTGCATGGTTTCTCCCAATAAATCATGATAAATTGCCTATTTTGGTATAAATATCTGCTGATTAGTAATACTGTTCTTAAAAAATTTAAAATAACTTGTGCTTTCAATCAAGGGAGTATTTTGGCGATGGCCTCAGCAAGGCTAAATAACGACAACATAAGGCTACTGTTTTAAAATCAAAGTATAAATTTATTAATCGGAGCACACACATAAGAACGTAGCACCATCAGAGAGCTAGATATTTTTTTAATTCATGCACTATTCTCTAAGATCAGCAGGGGGAGGCGCGTAGAAACAGCTGTTTGTGCTGTTGCTATTGCTAAAATAGGAAAATGGTGTTAGGGCCGAAAGTTCTATTTACAAAGAAATTAAATTTGCTCTTCGCTCGTTGCGAGATAGGGTGCAGGGCAGGTATAATATGTCATCAAAAAGTGCGCAAGGCAACACCAACAGATGCAGCTGTTATCTTGTTGGTTGCACTTTGAAAATGTCAGCGGCAACCAAGGTCAAAGTTGAAATAATTTGAACTTTCAGTGCATGAAAACAATGGCACAGCCAGCAAATTCAATTATGTTAATTCTTAGTCAGGGACCCCCTAATATCATTATAATGATTGTTCTGTTTAGGTGTTGCAGTTTCAGGGCGTTTCAGAGCGTCCTGGCTAACTGGAAGGCTTACTGGGTCACTTTAACGGAACTGAGCCATAATTAATGTTATTGGTTGTACCTGTTTCTGTGACAAGTCAAAATGTCTGCCATGAAAATCATATTGACGTGTTATAAAACCTCCAGTACACACACAGACACACAAACACAGTGTTGTTCAATGATAATAAGATGCATATCTTTTTAATTTACAGAGATTTGTGTTCATAACGTGATGCAACAACACGTGACTTCTCCACTTCCTTAAATGTTAATTCATAGTGTCATTCATAGTGTGTGCGTGTGCGTGTGCATGTGTGTGTGCGTGTGCGTGTGCGACGGAGAGAAAGAAACAGCGCTTCCGCCAAACAAGACATTTGTTTCATCTGAACATCAAAGGCGCTCTGCTCTTTTATGATTGCTTCAGATTTTACAGTCCTCTCTCGCCACAGGCCTCGAATGCATATTTTATTAAAGAGATTAACATTCTCTTGTCATTTATATTAACATAGAAAAAACAATTTAAACTGACAGTGCAGTGACGAAACTAGCTGGCTGCACCGTGCTGTTTGTTTTCTCCGCTCTTTATTGTGTAGGCTATGTACAGTATATGTATTTATGAAAACAGAATGTACAGTGAAAATGTCTCACGCATACTTCATAAATATGTTAGAAGAGATGAAATGTAATATATGAAATTATACTTTTCGGTCGTTTGCAAGTTGCAGTATGCGTGTGCATGTGGGACTTTTTTTTAATTTGCCAATCAATGGGACATTTATAAACATAATTTTAACCCTCATCCTACCAACATATTTAACATACAAGGACTATCGACTGGGGACCCCAAGAATAAACTACTGTAAGAAACAATCATAGCAAAAATATTAACTTATTTCTTCTCAAAACATTATTATTTATGTAATTAATGTCATCTGAAGAAAAAAAAAAACAGGATATTCTTATTTAAGAAAATGTACAGTTAATTTGCATATTGTGTAAAACAAAAAAAAAAGAGCACATGAGGAAATCTGTATCTGCTGCATCTGACAGAGTGCTCCTACCCCTATGATAGTGTGATTAATTACTTTGTTAAATTAGGACACATTGCAAACATTTGTCTTTTTAAAAGCACTACTTAAAACAGAAACAGAAAACAATGATATGAGATCATTAGGAACAAATTCATAAAGTCATGAAACATTGCAATGATAGAATAAAGCATATGACATGAGTGAGATATGAGATATGTGAGATATGGCTGCGGGGACCCAAGGTGGTAGGTTAATTAATTGCTTTTGTGAGCTCAATTACATCATTCCTTTTGTAATTAGTCTGCTTTAAGTGTTCTCACTTGGACAGGATTATGTTTTTTATTTTTTATCTTATTTTTGAGCATTGATGGTGATTGAAAAATCCCTGCTGCTGCTGTGTGTTATGAGTGAAGGACACTACAGTATTGCTGCCAAAAATAGTCACAGTTGTAAGTATTGGTATGTGTAAGAATGGGTGGTATGGAGTTGTTCTGAGGTCTTTGCAAATCCAACACACACATTGGGTGTAAATGCGTCAAGATATCAATATGCAAACAGTTGATTGATGTTATGTCTATATGTGGGAGGGGAAATAAGGCTTCCAATCCAATTACAATTTTATTTTTATTGTTGCATATTGCACAGCACAGCACAGTGCAGCGCAGCACAGCACAGCACAGCACAGCACAGCACAGCACGCAGTGAAATGTAGCTACTGCATTTAAACCATCCTAGTACACATTAGGAGCAGTGGGCAGCAACTACAGTGCCTGGGGAGCAGTTATACGGGGTTGGTACCTTGCTCTAGGGCACATCGGCAGTACCCAGGAGGCAAA
>CAKALG010002710.1:0-20861 GCA_916700815.1 Helicolenus hilgendorfi | reverse complement strand
AGGAACAGCGCTAGTGATTGGAGTCGCTCTTTTCCAGCACTCTGGTGTGTGTGTGTTTTTGCTCCAAACACACTACACTGGCTACATGCTTTATATATGATGATATCTCACTTTATCTCAGGGATGAAACCCCACAGCCACAAGCATCCACTTCAACAACTTAATGATAATAAAAGGAGATAAATACCAAGATATTTTGCTAGAAATATGGAAGTGCCCATCCAAATAACCCTGTAGAGCAGGCCTGTTCAATTACTTTTTTAGAAGGGCCAGATTTGAAAAAGTGCCAAGGGGCTGGACATTTTACATTTGTCTAATCTGCAAAACTAGGAATATAAATGTGAAAACAATCCACCCTTTTGATATTAGTCGATTGTTCTTTTAATGAACACAATATTGCATTCAACATCTTTTTATTCAGTTTGACTCTCCTGAATTCCCTCTGCTTAAACAGCCTGGGTTAAGATTTTCTAACAAAATAAGTATTTCTATGCTTAACAAGAAGGAACTAAAGAATGGGCTTAATTAGCCTACTAATAAAATGGGGATCTTCTAATAATCAAACAATGTTAACACCCATACACTTAGAATGTTAGCTGGTTATTTAAATAAAAACACAATAACATCGTCAGTAGCGTGACTAAATACTTTTTCAAATGATCAAAGTGCCGGATTGAGGTTGTTTAAGGGCCAGATTTGGCCCACGTGCCACCAATTGAATAGGCCTGCTATTTTAGGATTTGGTGAAGAAATGCAGAAAAGCAGATGTTTAGTCATTTGTGGAAATGTGATTTTGAGCAATAGCAGGCATGTTGTCCCTTTCAGTCAATAGCAACTGGTTTTAGTGTCAGGCTAAATGAGCTTCAGGTCAAGAGGCAATAAATGAATAGCCCACTACTATTTCCTGAGTAGGAAGTAGACATGACTCACTGTGTCCTGGAATAGCTTTTACAAAAAAGATCTTGTCCTTATGTGGCATATTCTTCCATAATTCTGTAATTTTAGTTTTTATTGGAAAAGTAAAAACCTGTCCCCAAGCTGACCGTAGTTAAAGTTAACTGAATCAGATTGAAAGTAGTATTCAGAAAAATGTAGTTTTCATATAGAAGCTGAAGGTGGCATAATGTTCATTTCTCCTGTGTAAAATGATAAAATATCCTACTGAAGAGTAAGTAAACTATTTACTTTCTTTTCACCAAGTTTTATTGAATCTGCCATAAACGATAATTCAGGGTATTTTCAGTTAGTCTCTTGTTTCTCAGTTTTTGTCGTAATGACAATTCAAAGTTATTTTCTCAGTGGAGTGCGAGCTCGCATGCATACACACGTGTTCAACTCCAAAAAGTGATTATTAAAACCCTTCCAGTTTGAGCTGATCTGGGGTACACTTTAAATCAGTTAAGTCAAGGTGTGGAGGAAGGTGCCCAAAGCAAAAAATCAAGCTATGATATTTTACAAATATCCTTATTATTTTATTTGGGTCATCTTTATTATAATATATAATAAGGTTGGCATCAAAACTCTTGTATTTTAAAGGTAGAATAAAGCAAAAATATATTATAAAACGTCTGATTATCTGGTGGCAACCAACTCTGGCATTCTCTTCTATTGTGGCCGTTTTGTCAAACTAAGCAGATGTATCTCCTGAGGGCGGAAAAGCTTTGAAACAGCATGTAGACCATCAGAGTACACTAAACAGATGACATTTAGCCATAGTTAGCGGCTCTTTATGGCTGGCTATCCATTATCTACTGAGTAACAGGGGAGCTCTATGAGAGATTAAATAAATAAAGAATAAATTAAATAAAATGGAAAATTTGGACAGAATAGGCAAAGAGGTTTAAATGCTCTATGCATACGTGTAGCTGTGATCATTGAGGAATCCCTCAACATATCAGAACAATAGTGTAATTTTAATTCATTCTGTCTTTTCTGTGGTAACATCTAATATGGTGAGAGACACAAGTGAAACTAAATGTACGCTACTTTTGGAAAAAACTAGTCATATACACCAGACATGTTTGTGTCGGTGAAAACCTGAAAGTAATGCTTTCCTGAAAATATACCTGATGTTTGTTATGGTTATATTTGCCTGGGATACTGGAACTTAAAGTTCACCCAGCTTTATTTTACTTCTTCACCACTTCTTATATAATGCTAATGTTAAGCTATAACTGCACCTCTACTGATTTCCACGTTTTTATGTTTCTGGATCTGACCCAAATTTACAATGAACTTTTGATGAACTAGAAGTACACTCAGAGAGCACAGACCTCCACCAAGGCCAAATACCATATCTCACAATGTTAATAAAAGTGAAAAATGATGTATGTATCCGGCCCCTGATTTGGATCCGCTCCAAACTTTAGTCTGTACTTCCTTGGCCCATGCTACATCCTTCCACCAAGTTTCATGAAAATCCGGCCTATAGTTTTTTCCATAATCCTGCTGACAAACAAACCAAACCGAAAACATAACCTTGTTGGCGGAGGTAATTAGATAACCCTATAAGTAAGTCAGAAACGATCTTTTCATCAATCAGTTGTTGACGGCTCTCATCGTATGAATAAAAAGAGTGTTTTAATCAACAGAAGTTGCTTGGCAACTAATTCCCCTGATCATTTTGCCTCGTCCTGCGTACCATGACTGATTAGCTCTCAAGTGTGTAAAAAACATATGCAATTGTTCATTCAGCCATACAGTGGGTTTTTTTTCGAGCCACAGCATTTGCATAATACATCCACAACAGCACAATTCAATTGCAGCATATAAAGACAGAGGACAGGCCTATATGCTGTATTTATGTTTAGATGCACCAGGGATTTCATCCTGATTTCATCATGACAATCTAGACTGGAGAGGTTCAGCTGAATTCATAATCTCTATCTGTCTCTCTCCCTCTTTCTTTCTGTCTCCCCCCCACACACACACACATACATTCACACAATGTCAAAACATGATGCAGTGGTTCCATTTGCATAAAAACAACATTATTCTGCATCGCCATCATTCTCTTCGGCCAAATATTGACGCATTTTTCGACTGGGCCGTTTTCAGACCACAATTAGGTCACCCAGTCAGAGTTGTTAACTCCCCCCCGTTTCAATCTATGCAATGTTTTGATATGTGTGTGTGTGTGCAAGTGTTAAGCCAGATGGGCTGCGAGTTCCACAGAGCTCAAGGACAGTTTGGGGAGTGACTCAGCCAACACACACTTTGTAATTCACCAGTAACGGGAATAGTGGGGCCTGTTGGGAGCTGTGGGTTTTTGGATAGGGTTTCCTCCACATCTAGCGGTTTAATCTAGAATAATCTAGAGTTGAAGTTCTGGTAGAACAACCAAAATATTACATAAAATAACACCTGTGTTATCTGCAAATCGCCTAAGACGCCTGAGGAGATGTCATGCTGAACTTTGTGTTGGACTGGGGCTCCGGCTAGTGTAGTGTAGTGTTGTGAAGGGGAGGGGTTACAGATGGGGGAGAAGTGAGTTGGGGTGAGTAATGAGGGGGGGTTAGGAGAACACAGGCTGCTGGTGCATGCTCCACATTCCTCAGGTGTTGTCAGCATAGCTTGCTCAGTAATTACCTCTCTGTGAAAACATGCACAAAGCCACACTTTACTAGCAAACTGAAAGGCAGTAACCGAGAGAAGTGGTTAATGGAGATGTCAGAGACAGATGGGAGTACATTTATACTCACATTTAGGCATAATATGAGCTGGGATGGTTATTTTTTTCAAGAGAATGAGGGTGCTGGAGTACAAATTATTGAAAAAAGCACAGGCATGGTTCATGCATGCAGTGCAGCTACAGATGCAGAGCAAGGCTGTGTGAGAGTCAGGAGCTTGATTTATGGAGCAATCCGTCTTCTCTCAAGGATATGGGCAGGTTGGTAATGATTCTTGCCAAGCAGACCTTGTGAATCTAGTGGCGTGATACAGATGTACAGTTGCAAGCCCTCACACACAGACTTTTTATTGACTTTGCAGGTCGCACACAGGGAGTAGATCCTTGTGATCCTCCCCTCTTCTGCATGCAGCTTTTCATTGTGTCTCTCAGATGTCATCACTTTCATAATTGACACCACTGTCACAGTGGAAGCAGGTTCTCCCTGTCTGGGAACTCTTCTGTCTTTCCCTCCTTTTGCCCCGCTCTGTCTCCTTTGGCTGGCTCGCTTAAAGCTGAGGGATTGTGTGCAGATGTGCCTGGAGAGAGGCCAGCCCCTCTGCCCTGGGAGAACATGTGGTCTGGGAGTGTTTACGCTGGCACTCTTTCAAGCTGTCTCCCACACAGGATGCTGGCGTCTGTCTCTCCTGGATGACAATGCTCAACCCTCCTCTCACAAAGGGGGCAATCTCAGGTTGAGGTGACACCAGCGATCATGTTGATTCACTGTGGGGGGGCAAACAGAAGAGACAGCAATGTAAATAAAAAGTAAACAAATTTGCTATAAGAAATAGTGTTTTCCCACAATTTGAATAGGAGCATTAATGAAATACTTGGAATTATAGTTTGGTTACTATTTCCCCCTTAACTTGCTTTGTGTTTATATCCTGTTTTGATGCTCCGAGTGAAAATATGTGTGGATTCAACAGATATCCAGACACCTCAGGCATGTTTTTCACAGATACTCGACATACTTCACATTCTCTCCTGTGATTCAGGCTCTGGGTAAACATCTGTAAGCTGAAAAGCCCTGAAAGGCACGCTTATTCTTAACACCAGAGGCAAGTGAGGTTACTGTCAGCTGTGTGAAATACACACCGGTTGTTTTTTAGTACCCATGATTAAATGCCGGTGGGAAAAGGAGACTCACACTGCATAACGCCATAGAGTTGCAGAATGAGTAATTTATGAGCATTTCAGTTTAAGAACGGCTGCAGCGGAGGCAAAGATCCTCTCATGTTCCCTTTAAATGACTCTTTGAGCTTCCTCGGAGGATGTGCTGTGAAAAATGTACCCAATATTGCATTAAATGGTTGGTTTGTTGTGTTAATGAAATGAGTTATAGTCTCCATGTCTCTCTGAAATGTGTGTATTCAGTGCCCCCTGCAGGTTCAGACGGTTTATTATGAGTCTACCCAATCACATGTTGAAAGAATAATTTCACAAAGATTACACTCTGTTTGTTCAAAGCTATGCACAGTTACGTTTTTAAGTTTGCGCTTGCCTTGTAGAAGATATTCTAATAAAGTGACTTATGACAAATCTTTTTTTTTTTTTATTGAAGATGACTAAATATGTTAAAATGTTTGAGGCCACTTATATTTTCTTGTAGGGGGGAATTTTTTTAGTTACCTTATTCATATTTTATGTCATATTTGATTTTTTAGATCCAGTTATCCATGTGGTCCCTTTCATACTCAAAATAGTGCATTACGAATGGATAAAGTGAACTTCACAAATCTCTCTGTATTATTGTAATGTCTTTTGCCTTTTTCCTAACTATTTGTTAAATAGATTGGGGGATATACTGTAGATGGGGTCTTTATCTGAACTCCAGATTGATTTATGATTTTTTTCTCCTATAGCTTTGGCAACCAAGCAATTACAAAACATATAATACAATGATTTTTTTTTTGTGAATAATTACCTCTACTTAAAGCTGGAAAGACTATTGTACTATTGTAAATGCTAATCCTAAAACATGTAGCCATATCCATTGCATAGCAATTTATGAATCACACCCATTTCTCACTTGCATTTACCACTAGGGGGCGTGATTTAGTGAAGAATACACCCACACCTCTCATTCAACTGTCTCTGTTTGTGCTTTTCTGTCTTGACTTGTGAATTAGGTGCAACTCTGAATGAGTGACTATGAGAGAAGACAAATCCAATGAGATTACAACATTTACGTTTAATGGCAAGGATTTATTGTCGGCTTCTGTTAGAAAATGTGATTCAAAATATGAATTTATATACAAATATCACAATTTGAAAGTGATATTTTGGATTCCAATATGATGGAAAGAAAAAACAAAAGAAGTTGGATTACTGTATTCATATATTATAGGCTGTAGCATGTTTGCTTGGTTGAAATGTTTTGTGTGACCAAAGTATGACATCATTTGATATTTACGTAGAAATCAAACAAGAGTTTAAATTGGAAAAGTATCTTTTGAACACTAGAATTTCTATTAGCTTACTGGAAGATATAATGGGTTGAATAGAAACCAGAGGATTTGCAACCTTTGTAATGACAATGATTTGGGAGTCGAGTATCATATTTTGTTTGAATGTAAGCATAATGAACTATATAGAGAAAGGTATTTGCCAAAATATAATGTAAACCATCTATCTATGTTTAAATAGATTTTGTTATTACAATCAGATAAGCCAATTTGTAAACTAGGTACCCTTTGGAAGAATGTCCTCCCTTTGTTTCAGTAACATCTGTTGTACTTTAGCCATGCCATGTGCCATATTACTGTATGTTCTGTTTGTACTCCATATCATGTGATCATGATGCTGCTGAGCCACATCAAATAAATGAAATGTATACATCTTACTGACTTAATCTTCTTATATAGGCTAGAGAGGCTATATTGATACAATTCTTAACCAGCTGCAGACCTATAGCTTTATGAAATATCTGTTGACGATAGGGGGAGAAAAACTTACATACATTATGTTCAACTCTGTAAGCAGCATGTCAGTGTTTCACAGGTGTGTAGTAGACTTATTATCATTTAATTTTAAGGATTGTGTAGAAATATTGAGCCAACATGGCTGATCAGAGAGCCAGTTGCAGGCAGAGCCTCCTCTCTCTCTCCTACCTCCACCGTTGATGAACAAGCGCATGAAATAGGAGAAAAGGAGGTGTGTTAGCGCATGCGCAAACGTCGCTCGCCGCTCAATTATCCCATTTTTTTTTTTTTTTTTTTAGAGGAGTCGCGCTGACGTCACGGGCTCGTCCACACAGTGCTGGAGCTTGAGATTCAACCATCCACTCCATGCAACCACAAGCACACAGGGAGGCATTGGAGATCCGAGGAGGGGAAGAAAAAAAAAACGCTTTTTACTTTTTAATTTTTCTTTTTTAGTTTGGGCACCGGAATTAGCTGCTGAGTGGAGCCGGCTGCAGCGCATCTGGACGTGTGGACGATTTGTGGTGGTGTGCATGGTGTGGTGAAAACAAGAGAGACCCCACAGCCGAGCACTGAGAGAGACAACAGAGGTTATACACAGTGCATCATGTTTTAACGCCGATAATCAATTAGAAACCTACATGACTGTGCTGCTGCATTGCCTATAGCCTCGCCGAGGCTGTAAGCAAGTCTCCTTTTCATTGCTGAAAGCCCGTCTGAACGCGTTGCTGAAGGGGGCCGAGAGGGTGCAACTGAAACGGACCATTGAAAAGGGGGTTCGGATGAGGTGGTCGATCGGGTTGTTAGGTTTTAGAAATCCAGCCAACTTTTCCTCTTTTCCTTTCTAACGGCGGTGCCACCGAGCATTGCTGCAGGAGATGGCGATGAGGTGGATCTTCTACTTCGGATTTATACTCTGCTCTTTGGAGATCGTCTCCCCTTTCTCCCCTTTACCTCCAGGTAAGAAGGAAGCCTGTTGTGTGTTATCTTGCATTGTGATACTTGCAGAGAAAGCATGACCACTTCTTTTTTTTTTTTTTTTTTTTTTTTTCATGCAAAGCATCTGTGTGCACATATATAGGGCCTATAATGTTCACCAGAGTTGGAGTCGCAAATAGGTTCACAGTGTGCCCACAGCAGCAGCAGTTCTCCTCCTCAGAGGAAAAAAAGGGTCGATAATTAGGAAAGACTTTAATCACAAATAAAGCAGCGCGTTGGTTTATTTTGTGCGTAAAAGCAGTCTGCGTTTTTGTCTTTTAGCTGATGTGCTCCTCCTGTCTGAGCAGACAGAATGGGCCTGCAAGGATGGCAGACAGACAGTGAGGTTTATTATCACTGTTGGAATATCCAGCAGGTAAAAAAAGGCACCACTTGCATCCACAAAACGACATCATTTCTGATTGACTGCGACAAAATGGCTTATATCCCCTCTCCATTTTTCACCCCCAACAAAAATACAATTCCTCCTCATAATGTCTGTATGGCTACAGCTGATATAGCTACCATTCAAACCAAACGTGCTGTGTTTTTATTATAAGCAGGCTTGAGTTTCATCATACCAAACCTGTGGAAGCCATCAGATCAGATCAGCTTTCATCGTTTTGTTTTCAGTCACTCTTCTTCACACATGAAAACAACAGTTGTGTCTGCTCGTAAAGGTGTAATCTAAATGGTGAGGCTTGTCCCGACGTGTAGCTGCCTGGGAATCACAACTTCATAGTGACAGCCAGGTACTAGTGTGATGTAGTGAGATGAATAGTTGTCCTGTTACGACCCAGGGAGCTCCTTAATACTCCTGAATCCCTGATAGTAATAATGTGATATTGAATGCACCATTGCTCTTGTGACAATGCATTGCAGACCTGTTGCAGAGCCTGCTTTTTTTCTTTCTTGTGCACTTAAAGGGAAACCTAAAGGTACAAAACAGCATATGCATTTGTATTTTTCATTAATATTTAACTTTGCACTTACATAAATAGTAGTATAGATTAGGTTTTACCCAGAAAGCACAGCTACATTCAGCCTATATATTGTCATATTGTGGAGACTATTGCTAGTCATCCATAATATATTGGGGATGGAAAACAGTTCTCCAGCGTGTCCAGCTCAGATCTGACAACCTCGTCTATGGATACATATTTGTAATATCAATCTGACAGCTCATTTCACTATTTCAGCCCACGTTTACTTTGATTCCCCAAGGAAAAAGTCACACATTAAAACATTAATTTCACCACTGAAGCCATGCAGCTCTACTGTTAACGTCTTTATAAAAATAGCTCTGTCCCTTCTCTGTGTTGGGAGATATTATGTAAGTTTCATTAGATTTTGATGGTGGCTGTTCTGAGTGAAAGCCATAGCTGCAAGAGGTTACAGGAGTGGGGCAAGCTCCTCCCTCCTCCTCCATCAGTATGTAACATCTGGACACAGGGAGACCATTAATCCAACTTAGATGTGACTGCAAGAGGGGGGAGGAGGGAGCAGCTGAAGAGTTGGGGAGGTGAGGGCGGGTGAAGTGAAATAAACTTCCAGAGTCAGTCTTGGATACTCTCTGAAACTGACACATAGTTACATCACAGGGAGTCAGCGATGGGAGTGATACATGTGTGTTACATCATTAGTAACAGTTGATTTATCAGTCTCCCCATTGGAGGAGCAGTGTTGGTCCAAAAGGGTCAAGTGAGCGGTTAGAAGCCCCTAAGGCCAGCCACTTGGACTGGATTTGTCTGGATCACCGCTGGGCCACAGCTTGAATTTATGAATGGGAAAGGATTAGTGAGAAGAAGGTCAGAAGACCATCAGTTAAAAGTTTAATATTGGACAGACCTCTTTTGTTTGTTATTTATCTTTGGTGTTGATTAGAGTTTATTATTGTAGCACTTAAAGGTGTCATTGTTTTTAGACTGACAAAATCCAGTTCAGTGCTGATGAGCCATGATTATATTAGGGAATATAAAGTAAGGCTGCAACTAAGAATTATTTTCAATGTTGATTAATCTGTCTATATTTTTCTCGAGTAATTTTTAGTTGTTTGGTCTATTAAATGGTGGAAAATGTCGATCAAAGCCCAAGATGACATCCTACAAATGTCTTGTTTTGTCCACAGCTCAAAGATATTCAGTTTACTGTCATAGAGGAGTAAAGAAACCAGAAAATATTCACATTTAAGAAGCTGGAGTCAGAGAAGTTTTACTTTTTTTTCTTTAAAGAATGACTTAAAATCCATTGTCAAAATAGTTGCAGATTAATTTAATAATCGTCAACTAATCGATTAATCATTGCAGCTCTAATATGAAGAAACATGAAAACACATTTTGAATGAATACTTGCTCTTAATTTATGATTTTTTACATTTGGGATGCAACTGAATTATTTTCATCATTGATTAACCTGCAGATCCTTTAGCAGTTAACTGATTAATTGTTTGGTCTACAAACTGTAATAAATTTCCTACAGCCAAAGGTGACACATTCAAATTGCTTGTTTTTTTCCATTATTAGACAGCAAGTGAGCATTTTGAACTTTGAACATTGTGTTGGAAGCAGAACAAATGGGCAAGCGTTAGGATGTGAGCAACTTTGACAAGGGCCAAATTGTGATGGCTAGACGACTGGGTCAGAGCATCTCCAATACTGCAGCTCTTGTGGGATGTTCCCGGTCTGCAGTAGTCAGGACCTACCAAAAGTAGTCCATGGAAGGAAAACCGGTGAACCAGCGACGGGGTCAGACCCAAGGCTCATTGATGCACGTGGGGAGCGAAGGCTGGCCTGTGTTGTCCGATCCAATAGAAGAGCTATTGTAGCTCAAATTGCTGAAAAAGTTCATGCTGGTTCCAATAGAAAGGTGTCAGAACACACAGTGCATCGCAGTTTATTGCGTATGGGGCTGTGTAGCCGCAGACCGGTCAGGGTGCCCATGCTGTCATAATGTTATGGCTGATCGATGTATATAACTTACTTTTTCTGTGTTAATTCTTCATAATATGTTGTTGTTAGTATTATGATGATCATATGATTGCCTCCCATTGGTTGTCGATACCATATAGGTGAGACCGCATCTGCTTTGTTGGTTTGTTTTAAGCGCTGACAAAGACCTACATTGTTCGAAACATGTTCGCTTTGTTAATGATTTAGCCACTATAATGAAGGCTTTTTAATATATTTCCTTCCTCATTTGCACCCTGTTTTAACATTTTGGAGTGCCCGGATTGCCTTTCTGTCTATCCTGTTTTTTTCCCGTTTTCCAAGAGCACTGGACACGTTTTTGCCTTACGGTTGAGTACACAGAGCAACCAGTTATCTCTCTTTCCAGCTTCTCAGTTGTGAGGATTTATTGCTTTTCTTTGTTGTATGTGATGTTTGTTGTGGTAAAGTGAATATCATTGGGGTTTTGGACTCCTGGTCGGACAGATGTGGGATATTCTAGAATTTTCCACTATTTTCTGACGTTTTATTGTCCAAACGATTAATTGAGAAAATATTCGACAGCTATTTGATAATAAAAATAATTGTTAGTTGCAACCTTATTTGGTTATCAAAATAGTAATTCATTTTCTGACTGACTATTGACTGAGCAGTTAATCAACTAATTGTTTCAGCTCTAGTTGATATTACAGTACATATAATGCTTCATTTGATTCATGCTTCATGATTCATTTATGCCATTTTAAGATTTTGTTGAGAAAATAGCATTTCAGTGTTGATTTATTTGTGGTTTTGAATTACATTCTTCTTTTCATGTAGCAAAAAAAAAAACCTAGGTTAAATGAAATCCTCCATATTTACTTATTGTTTGGACTGATACCATCAAGATGTTCATGTTAGATAACTTTATGACTACTAAGCTCACATATAGGATCTCAACAACCTTCAGAGGCAGAAGAAGAGGAGTTTATATGTGGGTCAGAGGCTAAAGAGGTTGAATTCCTGAGGAGCCTACTCTCTGTTTGCCTGACCTCTTTAATGGGACCTGGCTTTACCTTTTCCTCAGAACTGTCACTGGAAACATCTGCTGGAAAAATTCAGCATCCCTCGTACAAATTCAACAGCTAATGGAGCTTGGATTGCTCTTCCAAGTGGAAGCCACTGGGGAGTGGTTATTGTAACTAAGTACACCTGAGGCTGTCTGTTGATCAGGTAACACAGATAATCCCCATACTGATTTTCTGCCATTCAGAGTCTGCTCACAGAGAAACATAGGATAGAAAAAGCATAAAATATGTGGATTGAAATACTGCCAGTGTCCAGTGTTGAGCACATTCTTTGGCTCCTGAGAGAGATTAAATGTAAAGCTTGTGTGCAGGTGTTTTGCATTTTGGTCTTGACCTAGTGAAAATATTTGTGAAATAATAGCAGATGGTGGGATTCTGCAGAAAAGATCCCCTTTTTATCCCTCTACTTCCTGCACTGCATTGCAAGTGTGACCAGAAGGTAAAACCAGATTAACATAAATGTCCTCAGTGGTGTTGCCACATATTGAAGGCGTGAGACCGCAGATGAAAGAGTGTTGATTGTGATTACCGTAATTGGTGTTTTCTGCTAGTTGCATCACTGTTTACCCTGTTTAACGCCTAAACCCCCCCCACCCCCCTCCAAAAAAAAAGGAACGGATCGGCTTCTTTAAGAGTGTGGGTGTGTGTTAATGCAGCTCAGTAAGATTCATTGGGTTATTGTTGGTGATATAATCAGGCTTGCTATGCATTACTGCTCTCCTGTTCTGTCATTAATATGATGATGCCTCTTAGTAATTTTTTTTTAAAAATACAACACACATTACAATAACATAGGGACTCATCGCACTTCGTAAAGAGAGTACACAGAGTTGTTCAAATGTTGCACAGGGTTGTAACGTTTGCCTGACACCTGGCACAGCTGTGAGAATACTCACTTTGTGACTCCTGTTTTACTTCGACATCATTAAAGGTGAACTCCTCACCTGATGTCTCATGCCGACCCCTCCGATTGTCAGTTTTTGGACACTTTCAGCTGCTGCTGTTTGTGTGTTGGTCCTGTTGGCCCTACCGGGTCACGCTCTCGTACACCTTAGATGTTGCCGATGTCTCCAGCTTTGCGCTTGACTGGAGAATCGATTTGATCACAGGGCCCCTTGGTTGCTTTCACACCTGGTCAGAGAGGAGAATCTGATATATGGAGATAAGATTCCCAATTTCATGGACTGCTGCAAAGAGTCAAAGCTGTTTACTTTCATCAAAGTCACAGAAATGTCTCCCAGTCATTAGTTTGTGGTTGTACATGAAACAAACATTCATGCTATCTGTGTTGTAGCAAAGATATGGATACAATTATTAAACTTTTTTTTGTGTAAGGTACAAGATTAATGTTCCTGTTTGATGGATTGTATCCGACTTCCTGTAGATGACCAAAAATGTTCATTTTCAGTCTCTCGGAGGATATTATGATATACGATATTAAGACATTTACAACATTACAAATAGAGTAAACATACTGAGAACTGGGACAAAGCAAAATAAAAAAACAACTAAAGCATATAGCACTAAAATTAAAAAAAGAAACATTAAAAAAATCCATATATTCTAATAAGTATTGCATTAGGTAATCATCAACCATTTTGGCGAGGAAAAATTGGCTTGGCCATATATTCAAAGGGGTCCCTTGACCTCTGACTTCAAGATATGTGAATGAAAATGGGTTCTATGGGTACCCACGAATCTCCCCTTTACATACATGCCCACTTTATGATAAGCAGTTTGGGGCAAGTCATAGTCAAGTCAGCACACTGACACACTGACAGCTGTTAGGCTTCAGTTTGCCATGTTATGACATGAGCATATTTTTAAGCTAAATGCAGTATCTGTGAGGGTTTTTGTACAATATTTGTCATTGTTTTGTGTTGTTGATTGATTTCCAATAATAAACATATACATACATGTATATTTGCATACAGTAAGCATATTTGCCTACTCCCATGTTTATAAGAGTATTAAATACGTGACAAATCTCCCTTTAAGGTACATTTTGAACAGATAAAAAATGTGTGATTAATTTGCAATTAATCATTTATTTAACTATGGACAATCACGCGATTAATCACAATTAAATATATTAATTGATTGACAGCCCTAATCTGAACACAAAAATCACATTCACTTTAGTTTGGAAACTATTATTGAAAGATGTTTGTAACCTTTTTGAGTTTTGTTTTTCCTTGTCTGATTCTGTTATCACCTCCAAACTCAGCTGCGTGTGACCGGGAACCAGTTGGATTTACTCTGTGGTTCTCAACAATACTATCAAGATTGAAGGGTGTGTTGTAGTCTTTGACTTTAACTGTGCTTGCCAAGGTCCACAGCTTCTATGTAAAAGTAAAGTAATGACTGAAAGTTGAGTTTCCAGTCCATTTTGATATCCTTTTATCAGTAGGATAATCATACTTTGTGAAAGTCATTCATGCTGGCATTATAGTGCATGCTGCATTTCCAGAAGGTCTAAGGAACATTCATGTGATGTTGAGACAAGTTGCTGAACAAAGAGGTCATCTGTTAAGATGTAAAGTGGATGACAATTTATTTGTTTATTGTTTATGAGTCATTCATAGCAATTATTGAGCCAGGAACATTCCTCCCCCTTACCTCCTTTAGAGTGAATCTAACGAGGGATTCATAGAGAATCAACTTTCATTAAATCACAGAAACATTTCATCCTTCAGCTGAGGTAAATCCTCGTTTAATAATATTCGTACCTTACTCCTGAAGCCTTGGATGTTTTTTCCCTGGTAGCTTCAGAGGACAGTTTTTACAGTCATTTCAGTGAATGCCTCAATTTATGTGGTCCAGCCTTCATTTTGTGGCTCACATATTCTGTTTTCATAACAGCTGAATCTGGTTGGACTTTTCCTCTATGGCTGCATAGAGCTGGGCTATACAGAGAGACTACAGGGCGGGTGTGGAAGAACTCTGTAGAAAGCGCCATGAGACCTATTTACATTTATCTTTATGTCCATCAATCACACTCACTCAGTGTATGTCTTTTACTGCGTTGCCTTTTACTGCTCTGGCCTGTGACGTCCTGCAGAGCCTCATCAGGTTACCTCAGAGGTCAAAGCTGCACCCTTTTGTTGTGCGATGACACAAAAACGAGGCTTTCAGGCCCAAGAGGAGGCACTAACTCCAACTCAGTCTTCTGCTGTTTATGCATGTTCAACCTCTTTGAAAATGGCTATTGTGGATTAGATCTTGAATAGCCTATGGACATTGAATTGTGCACTGCGAGCTGGTTAAAGTGCTCCAGTGCTTGGCTGTGGCTTGATTTGACACAAAGCTAAGTGGTTGTTTCCATTGGATGGGCACTGCACAGTGTGGCTATAGGAAGAAGTTCATTCAGGGCTGGGCTTTACATCCGATAATGTTTATCACACTTTCTACTCTTATATACCATTATATTGCACATTCTACATTTAAAAGCCTCTGACTTTAAAAACAGTCCGACTTCAATGTGAATAATTAATGCAGCACAACATTCAAAATAATGACTTCCCTCTGCCCTCATTCCTCTTCCCCGTGGTCCTTGTTTGGTTTTAATAGTTATTTATAATGCATGGATTCTTGCTTTGAAATCCTGCTAAACTGAGCGCAGAGAAATCTCTTCAAACTTTACCTCAGGGGTCTAATTACATACTGTGGTTGGCTTGCTTTTTTTTTTCACTCTGGAAGACCTGAGTTCCACAATGGCGGACCAGGAAGGGGAGAAGTGATGGGTGATGAGAAACAGTCCTGGTTTCCTTTCCACTTTCTCCTGTCGATGCCATTGTACCCAGCAGTGGTAGAACGTAACTAACTATTTACTTGGTAAATGGTAAATGGACTTGCACTTACAGTATATAGTGCTTTTCTAGTCTTTCGACCGCTCAAAGCGCTTTACACTACATGTCAGCATACACCCATTCACACACACATTCATACACTTACCTACACGGTGCCCGATCTAAATACTCATTCACACACCGATGGCACAGCCTTTGGGAGCAATTTGGGGTTAAGTATCTTTCTCAAGGACACATCGACATGTGAGCCGGGGATCGAACCGCCAACCTTCCAATTGGTGGATTACTTGCTCTACCTCTGAGCCACAGTACTTACTAAATACTAGTAATAGTGTAGTGTACTTAAGTAAAATTACTTTGCAGATTTTAATAATCAATACAAAATTCAATTCATAAATTATATATTATAACAGCTGTATACAAAGCAGTATATAATGTAATTAAAATTAGCTGCAACATTAAAGTGATGAACACATTAAATTATTATTATAATGGTAAAGTACATCAATAATTATAATCCAGTAATATAATATATATCATTCTGAAATTGGCCATTCTGCATAAGTACTTTTACGTTTGGTACTTTAAGTATATTTTGGTGCTAATATTTTTGTACTTTTACTTAAGATTTTGTATGTAGGAGTTTTACTTGTAGCAGAGTACGGTACTTCTTCCACCACTGGTAACCAGACGGAGTCCCATCTATTTACTCATTCATTCAAGTCATTTCACATTCCCGTTCGTACTGTTATCTTTTAACCACCTTTATTAGAATCCATGCTCTATTGCTCAAACTAGATATTATCCACGAGCTGATTGGGTTGGTTGAGGATGTGCTCAGTGTTGGAGGCATGCTTAGAAACAAAAGTAAATTTCATCAATTTGTTTTGTGAAAGTTCCAGCTGAGTCTGTGTGCATTTAGATGGTGGTCATTATCAGCATGGTGTGTAGCTGAAGCAAACATTACGTATTACAGTTGGATAGAACTTTTTAAGCATGAAGTCAGTCCTCTTTTATATGCGCTCTAAGCCGGTCTCGCATCACAGAGAAACAAGCAACAAGTAATTCTCTCTTGAATTCAAAAAGCAAAGCTCTCTTTGAATCTAGCTGCTCGTCTGTAACAGATTGTCTTTTTTTGAGGCAAAGCTACACACACATGAAATCAATTAGAAGGTGCTGGAATGTGCCGCTTGGATCTGGAGTTGATTTGTAGAGCAGGGATGGCCATATTGAGAGAGACAGATCGGGGCGGGGGGAAGTGGGTCAGCGTTGTATCCCAGCTGGTGATGGTGTCTGGAGGCCTCCATCACTTGGCTGCTGAGTAGGTGCCACAACACCATTTACTCACCATCCCGTCCTGTTCCATCCCACAGAGCTGCTTTCAGCCTTTTGAGATTGTTTAATAAAGTTATTGGATTACATAAAAGCAAAAACAACACCTTTTAAATATAGTATTGCAAATGGAAAGATGGCCTTGAAAGTAGTTCATTCTTTTTATTAGGCATTCAGGTGGGACGTTTCTATAAGAGTCGGGCTCTGTGTACGTTTATGCATTTGCTCATTCGCTCGTGTTTAATGCTTTTTGCCGTGCACAGTGCTGAGAGGCAATTCAGTGTGCACTGTTTAGACAGCTCAGAGCTCCAGTGGCCCCGCATAAGGAAATACAGTGTGTGTGCTCCATACGATTGGGAGTATGCTCAAAATCAAACCAAGTCAGCCAACTAGAGCCTGGGCGTCCACATACTAGGAAGCAACTCAGTGATTTATGGCGTAATGTGTACGCCAACTCAGGATTAAAAACACTTGTTCAATGTATCTTTTAGGGCGCTTTCACAAGCCAATATTTAGTCAGTTTTAATCAAACTCTGGTGTGGTTCAACCTCTGGTGCGGTTCGTTTGGGCAGTTGTAACGCAGTAATCATACTGTGCTGCGGACCAAAACAGCCGGACTGAGACCGCTTGCAAGAAATGGTCTCAGACCGTTCCCAAGCAAACCAAAATGCAGGCTACCTTTGCTGGCATTTGTTGAGATGGACACAGGTAAATGACAGGTTAACATGAGTAGGAAAGGACTGAGCTGGACTTCTGCACAAGTCAGATGTTTGTCTGGGCCGAAGAGAACATACATAAAATGATAAATAAAGTCCGCAAAAATAGTGACGTTTATAAAGTCGTTTGAGATTAAACTGGAGGAGAAAGGATTCGTGCGCACAGTACATTAGTGCAGAGTCAAAGTGAAAAAACATTGACAGCAATATATCAAAACTTGGTCCGCTTTAATTTGTGCACTGTGAAACCAAACCAGTCTAAATAGAAAACAAACCAAAAGTATCAATTTCATTCTGATTCGGACTAGCCAAACGGACAATGGCTTGTGAAAGTGCCCTTAGTGACAACACCAAGGAAGAGCTTGTAAGTCAATTTTTCTTAGCTTGTCTTAGACAGTCGTGCATAGCCCTCTATTCTCCTATCAGAGCATCTAAAAAGAACAAGTGCACTCGTTTCAGCATCTAATGACCAGGTTAAACCTTCTAATGGATCTTTTTTTGGTCGGTAAAACGGCAATCAGTTCACCATGATTTCTTGATTTGACAAGATAATGAGGAAAGAAAATAGAACTAGAATCTGATTTCTACTTTTGACCACAAATGCGTGTCCTTGAATGTCTCCTTATCCAAATAGGAGATTTAAAACCACTGAAAAAAAACTTTAATCAGATGTTTAGTTGAGTGTAGAGAATCAGATGTTTAGCTGAGTAGAAACACTAATCCCGTGACTAATGGACAAATACTCCAGACATCTTTACTGCTTTACTTTTAGTACTGGGAGGGCCTTCAGGCATTCTTGGGCTTACAGTCGCCTCAAGGACTTTCTCAGCATTCATATTTAATGCCTTTACCATATCACTGTCCCGTAAAAGATATACTGTCAGTGCAACATATTGTAACTACATCAGAATGACAGACACGGGCATTTTGGTTTTTGTGGAAGACAGCTGTTTGTTTTTTTTAAACCAGCCAAATAAAGATATTCGTACATCGTGTAATTTCTCTTCAGAAATAGAATCTCTGTTTCCTGTAGAGCTTCCAGAGTTGCCTTTACTGAGTAATGGCGTGAAATTCAAAACTCTTGAGGGTTTCAACTAAGTCTGTGAAAGTTAGTTTTCTCATTTTCTTCTCTAATTAGATGTATTTTCTGCTCTGACAGATACCCAGAGGATGATTGTTTTTCTCAGGTTATCTTAATACGTAGGGAGCAAGTGTATACCATACTGATCTTACGTTTAAAAGTTGATCATAAACAACAGAATGTAAGATTATTACTTTTTTTTTTAAATGTGATAATCCTCCTGTTTTTTTTTTGTGGATAGAAGAGTTGAAGACTGTGGGATTTCCTACCGTTTAGTCACAGCAGTGTGATCAAGTTGCCTTCAGCTGTGGCAGGAAATTCTTTAGTTGGAAAGGCATTATCAGGAGGGGACTCTGTTGGAGGGGATCACGCTGGGCTTATAAGAGTTCCTCTAAGTGGAGTATGTACCTTGATTCAATGGGATTGGTGTTTGCTGTTGGGCCAATCCCAGAAGACCAAATAAAGACCTTCTTCATTCCCTTTTGTAGGTAAAAGGGGACTCAAATGGTTTAACATCCCGGCCTGATTTGGACCCTCCAAAAATTGTCAGCATTTTGGCAGGAACTTTGGAAAAAAGGCGACTTTGCAGGCTGAATTAACAATTCACATCTCTGTTTGAGATATTTCAGTGGGCTTTGAAAGAGGACTGCTGAGGGGAAAGGCTGCCAGTCTTTCCCCCAGTCTCTAACCCCTCCTCTGCCACAACCTCCAATTAGGCTCCGAGGTTCTCCCCTCTGCGGTCATTTCATGCTGGTGTGTAAAGCGATGATAAAATTAGAACCCGCAATGTTTTATTTCCAGTTTTATGCCCACTCATAGGGAACAACTGGCTCAGCCCAGCTGCTTCACATGGGGGACCGGAGAGGTCGAGGGAATGCCTTCACACAGGAGCCTGTCTCAATGCTTTTACTCATGTCAGCTGAGGGGCTGTTTGTTTGGTTGTGGGTTGTTTAGGCAGATTAAATGGCAACATATAAGCGCAGGCAAATCCAGTGTAATTACCACCATACAAAATGTACCAGGACATTGGCAATCTGGTAGGAGGCAAAACTAACAAGTTGGCCTGAGGCCACGGCTAGCCTCTCTCTCATTCCTTCACCAAGGGGTTGGGTGTGTGCATGTCGTCTAAACTGATTCAGTCTCTATCCACTCTTTTACAGCTCTCGGTCTCACTCTCATCTTGAATTTTATATCCTGTCACATTCTTATGACATTTGATATGGACGCCGTATTTTGGCGTCTCATGGCCGAGTTTAAATCTCATTCTCTTGCATCTCTTGAATTTAGTTTCGTAAGCCTTGCCCCTGCCATTGTGTGAAGAGAAGAACGGAGCGAACGCTCTGCATTTTAAAACCCCAGCGCTCTCTCTCTTTCTCTTAATCTCCTCAAATATCAAGGTGTTGTTCACATAAGGAAAGCTGTGATCTGATCCCTGCCACCCTTCAGCTTTTAATTGTATTTACAAAAACATGACACTCAAGAGTGTTTAGCGCTTACACATATACTACACTGTGACATGAAAAAAGACCAGGGTCTAAAGCCCTTTAGTCTGACAGTCAAAAGGAACGTGATTGCAATGATACACTAGCCTCATGCTCTCTTGTGATTTCAGTCACATCCCAGCCCCCTTGCGGTGCACCCCCACCCCACCGCCCACCCCAAACTCCTCTCTGCCTGCCAAGTACGTAGGGAGGCAAGTCATCCAGGGCGAGAGAGGGCTAAGTCCCTGCAGAGAATCACAATGAGACCTTCGGCACTGTCCCTCCCAGAGCATTACTGCACTACAGTACAGTAACAGCGACCTCCTGCCCGAAATGGCCTTTGTGGTCTTTTTTTTTATTGTGTGTAACATTTTTGACCACTTGCAAACCAGGAAGAATTTCACTTGTATATATTTGGCAACCTATTTTCATTCTTCCTTATACTGACAGAAAATGTTTCCATTCAGCTTTCTCCGTTTCAGTTCGTATTCAGGTTGGAATTTAATTTGGCTATTTTAGTGAAAGTTTATGCCATTTAAGGAACGTGAAAATGTAGTCTATTATGTTTAATTTAAAGGATCAATTCACTTAAAGGTGCTAAATTTGATATCCTGAGCATTAATATAGCAGCAAACATCTATTTGCTTTGTAAAGATATAGAGAGGTAATATCTACCTGAGCAGAGAATGAAGTCATTTTCCCTCTTTGTGTGTTGTAAACAGAGCTTCTCTGTGCTTTGTTGATATGGCCGGGCTGGCCGCGTGTGCTTTTAGTGCATGTATGTGCATGTGAACGTACCTGGCTGGCTAGATCAACGGCGTTGCTGTGCACTGCGCTCATACGGCAGTTACAGCTGATAAC
>CAKALG010002709.1:0-21926 GCA_916700815.1 Helicolenus hilgendorfi | reverse complement strand
GGTTCTTGTTGACCCTGCAGCCCCTGAGGTGGCTGTCGATGCGACTGTCCCTGCTGCTGCTGATGCTGATGCCCCACTGGCAGCTGAGATTGACACAACTGGAGTGGCAACAGATCCTGCTGTAGTGTAGTTATCTTCCTCCTATTACCAGCCTAAGTGCTCCTCAGTTAGCAGTTACAGCAATAGCTGGAAACAGCAATTAAACGCTGTGGCATATTGAATAGAGACAGAAGAAAAACAAGTGAAGTGTGTTTTTAGTTCATTATTGGACAATTAAAACATTTTGCTGTGTTCTTATTTCTGTCTTTAATTAAAAGACATTTTACAATTTTGTACTTGAAATTCAGTTGTAATCGATTAGTCGTGCACGTGCGCACAAGATAAAAACATATCTGTCCGGTCTTCAGCACAGGTAATTACTAATAACATTAATGATTGTTCTGTTGTATTCAAGTGCCCCAGTGAGCTATGGCAGCAGAGTGTGACCATGCACATTACCAGGACCCTGAAACTGAAGCAGCTAAATGGAACTCAGCCATCATGAATTTTATTATTTACACCCGTGCTTTTCCTGCTGTAACATGTCAGAATGTCAAAACATATATTCTCAAATAAAGGCAAGCATGCCATACAAAATCATGGTATCTAAAAGGTGACAAGTCCATTATTTTTGCCTTTCCTTTCACTCCGCTGCCCTCATCAACATAAACAAACACGACAAAATGCCATCAAAATTATAGTTGTTCCAAAATGATTCAATATAAAAAGACATCCAGAGATGCTCCTGGGTTTATGCAAGAGCAGCTGCAAACGCCACATCAGCCAACAGGGAGAGCCACTGAACCACAGGATGTCTGTAGTACGCACTAGGGGGAGGAGGATCTCCTGCTGTTAGGATGCAGCACTCAACACTGATAGAGGTTCAGATTTATATTTACTCTCATGATTGTTATTCATATAGTAGGAACTAGATCCACCTGATCTGAAATCTGTAATGCCCGGCACGGTGTAATAGGATCAGAGGTGGATATGGCTGAGGGTGCTGACTGAGCAGGACATGCCGGTGTGTCTGTGTGTGCAGACTAAATCCTCTGCCGTTCCGCAGATGGTCAGGAAAGTGATAGCCTGCAGCAGATATATATATATATAAAGGAGGTGTCAACACAAAAAGTTTTTCAGTATTCTGGATGCTCACTGACAGGTCAACTGAAGTTGTCCAAACTTCACTTAAACGAATCTCGCCTGAGTGGACAAATAAGAAGGATGAGTGCCTCTCGTCTTCTCAGCCAAGTCTAATCCACAAATCCTTATCAGGGTCACTGAGACTCTGTGACACAGTTAGTTATAGACTCAATGCTTATAGGTGACGCTTGTCTATAGCTACATTTTATTATTTTAATTAGCCTTTAATGATTAATACCATAAATCTGCTGCTGCTACTGTGAGTGGCCAGCTTCTAACTACAAAAAGGATAAAAGGAAAATGGACTTCACATTACATTAACGAGTGGAAAAGGTAAGTTACGCAAATGCTGAATGGATTATGAGTCATCACTACGCTTTGGAAAACTATTTTGTAGCATCGCCTGTTTGTGCGGCCACATTGAAGGTCACATTATACAGTTTTTCTCCTTTCAATTGATGCAATTCTGGTGGTTTTTGGACTGAAAATGCAGTGATGAATGCATTCACTTAACTTTGATTGATTTCTGGTTCTTTTCACACAGCTCTGGATAGGTCAAGTCAAGTTATGTATTTAGCATATTTAAAAATAACAGGAGTTGTCCTAAAGTGCTATCCAGTCGAGGCAGCGGGGTTAGGATCTGCCTCAATAAAGTTACGCATAATTAAAGAAATAAATAATGCATAAAAAAACAATATTAGAGAGATAAAATGAAATAGGAAGTCAAGAGAAATAAATATAAAACCATGTCACACAAACTATTTTACAGTATTTTATTTTAAAAATTTTTTCTTTGTAAGACTAAAGAGAATATTACAGTGGGTGTGACGTGGATGAAATCTGAAATAAATAACAGGACCTTTATATGGAGTAATAAACATACTGCATGAAATGTTTTGCTAATTTATGTTTCTGTTTCGTGTAACACCATTAAATGACTGCAGGTGTGAATTAATGATTTGATGGACTGTTTTGAAAAAGGTCTTGTATCAAGAGAGAAGATTTTTGTTATAGTACGATTGGTTTTGAGAACACAGCACCTTTTGTTGTCGCAAAAAGCAACTGGAAACACAATATCGGTGCTTGTGTCATCTATTCTTAAACTGTTCATTATAATGATGCATCAAAACATGGAGACGGTGACGCATGCAGGGCCGTGTCTTCTGCAGATTAACTTCTTAAAGGAACAGTGTGTAACGTTTAGGGGGATCTATCTGCAGAAATGGAATATAATATTTATAACTATGTTTTTATTAGTGTATAATCACCTGAAACTAAGAATCGTTGTGTTTTCGTTATCTTAGAATGAGTCCTTCATATCTACACAGGGAGCGGGTCCTCTTCACGGAGTCCCCCATGTTGCTCCGCCATGTTTCTACAATAGTCCAGAATGGACAAACCAAACACCAAACACTGGCTCTAGAGAGAGCCTTTCACGTTTTTAAATTACCTGAAGACCACCGCAGTTCTCCGACACGCTTGTGAAACTGCGGTAACATGAGCCGTCGAGTACAAAACTGTGGTAACGCCGTTCGCCTCGCTCAGAGGTCATCCTTACCATAATAACACTACTTTCGGAGCAACGGAAGTCAAACAGCGGCTGGCGGTACCATGGTTTTGCACACTGCGGCTCACATTACTGCAGTTTCACAAGCATGTCGGAGAACTACGGTGGCCTTCAGGTAACGTAAAAACGTGAAAGGCTTTCTCTAGAGCCAGTATTTGGTTTATCCGTTCTGGGCTACTGTAGAAACATGGCGGAGCATCATGGCGGACTCCGTGAAAAGGACCCGCTCCCTATGCAGATATGAAGGGCTCACTCTAAGATAACGAAAACACATCAATTCTTGATTTCAGGTGATTATACACCAATGAAAACATAGTAATGAATATTATATTCCATTTCTGCTAATAGATCCTTTGAAATGTTACACACTGTTCCTTTAACCTGTGGTCACGTCATCCTGACACAAAATCTCCACTTGTGATTTATGTTTTTAGGGTAAACTGCAGATCTGCTGCCATGACCACTTCAACCACCCTTCCCCACCTCACTGTGCCGCCTCACACGGCACCACACCTCTCCACAGACAGTGAAGAGTCCAGCGAGGATAATCTGTGAGTAAAAATATTATTCAAACAAAGCGCTTACAATACATTAATGAGAAAGTAAGACAGTTAATTAATGTGTAACATGCTGTGTTTCTTCCAGAAGGTCACCTAAATCAAATCCTCATCGTCTGCTCAATATGAATAACAGTAATAACAATGAAGAAGACGAGTAAGTACAATTATGGAGTCACTAAGAGATAAGTGAAGCCCTTGTAAAACACAGTTTCTCTTTGATGTATCTTGCTGCAAAAGTAATTGCATAAAGGCCCATTAAATGTGTTAATTAATCATTTTCCAGGGAGAAAAAGAAAAAATGCAAATGCTTATTGATGCATATTTCCAATATATTGATGTGTGTTACAGAAATACGGAGACAGAGAAGGAAAAGGAAGAAAGGGAGGCGAAGGAGAAAGAAGAGAAGGAAAAGGAAGAAAGGGAGGCAAAGGAGAAAGAAGAGAAGGAAAAGGAAGAAAAGGAGACAAAAGAGGAAGAAGAGAAGGAAAGGGAAGACAAGGAGACAAAGGAGACAGAAGAGAAGGAAAAGGAAGACAAGGAGACAAAGGAGAAAGAAGAAAAAGAGGCAAAGGAAAAAGAAGAAAAGGAGGCAAAGGAGAAAGAAGAAAAGGAAAAACAAAAACAAAAGGAAAAGGAGATGGAAAAGTAAGTGCATCATTCAGAGCGACATCCTCGAGGCAACTTTTTCCACTTTCATATATTACATTAACACTTTCTTTCTCTCTTTTCATAGAGCCAAAGAAATTTTTGTCATTAATCCTGCTGGGAATTTGTATTACAACTGGCTCTTCATCATCACAGTGCCGGTGATGTACAACTGGACCATGATCATAGCCAGGTGATTTTTATTTCAACACTGCAATTTCCCTGCAGGTCAAATGGTCACGTGATTCCATTCAGCTCCATTTAGTGCTATTCATATCCTCGTCCATAAGAAGCTGTTACAAATTATTGCAATTAAGCAGCGGGTTGACTTTGTGCAGAGAGATAGACGTGTTCTTTCAAAAGTTCTTTGATTTACAGTAAATTTGAATTCACTGCAGTAATGAATGCTATAGTTTGTGTTGAGATTGGTGGGCTTTTGCACCACATCAGCTGCAGCAGTGGGACATACAGTATAGTGGTGAAGGTGCTCAACATTATTAATTTACAAAACTCATTGCTGGTGGTTATCTTCTCCTGCACACAGGGCTTGTTTTGAGGAACTGCAGCATAACTACCTCATTTACTGGGTTGTTCTGGACTACACCTCGGACGTAATCTACCTGGCTGACATGTTCTTCAGGACCAGAACAGGTGACCTGAGCCTCCCAATCAAAATCTGTTAAAGGATGAGTTCACATTGTTTTCAAAGTGTGTCTTAAAACAACACTCACATACCCAAATGTACACAAATTATCCGCAGCTCCTGATCATGCTGCACAGGAAAAGACCCCGGTAACACTTCATTTTACAGGTCTGCAAATTTCATGGTATTAGGTGATAATTAGCAAGTAACCTATTTTAAATTTCTTTGGAATTACTGCCAAATTATCCGAATATTTACCTCAAAATTTCCCGAAAATTACTTTTTTTTAAACATTATTTAATGATTATATTCCCCTATTTCCCACTGGCTGGTAATTTATTTAATACATTTACAGGAAAAGAATATAAAGTTAATTGATATCTTTATTTCCATGTCTGCTAATAAATAGATAATAATTAGCAAATAACTTCTTTGAAATTTCTTAAAAATCTCCCTTAATCATTACATCAGCTACCAGGTTACATTTGTGTAGACAATAAGTCACACAATGGGGAGATCTGTGTCTTCTATTAGTTTTGGTTTTCCACCTTCGAAGAAGAGCAGCGCACAGCCGCTTCTAATAGCTAATGGCCCTATTTTAACGATTATATGCTATTTTAGCATATCATTATTAAATCATGTTTATAATAAAGCGATTTTCGATCAATTTTGAGGTAAATATTGGGGTAATTTGGCAGTAATTCCAAAGAAATTTCAAATAGGTTACTTGCTAATTATCACCTATGGAATTTGCAGACCTGTAAAATGAAGTGTGTCTTAATATAGTTTCAAAGCAAGTGATGGAGAAAACAATTCCACCGTTCTTTTTCTGTGTAAAAAAATGCTTTCTAAAGCTCCTCTGTAACTAATATGAGGTTTTGGCAGTCTGACTTGTTCCACTGCAGCTCTACAAGACTGTCAGGGGAAACACAAGGAAGAGATTTTGTATGAAAAAGACTGCAACTCTGGAAGATATTCACCTCATTTGACTAATTCAGACTGCTAAAGCCTCATTTTAGCTTCTGATCACTTGCACTGAAATCATGTTAGGAAGGGACCAAGGTTATAATAGTTTTGAATTTTCAATTAGTTTTTATTTTATATTACTGTTGACTAGTTTCCAGAGTGCATTCTTTAATTAAGTTTCATCCATCCATCCATCCACTGCATCACCGTGCTGCCCTACTTTAGCTTCAGTTTTTCAGAAAGTTTTTTTTCATTTTGGTTTTTAACATATATTTAGTTTTAGTTTGTTTCTGTTAGGGCCAGGCATCATGTCTCAGAAGTATGTAGCATTATACATACAAACACATGGTGGGAGAACTGTGAAGGATGTTTAATCTTTGCGCTACTTTAGTGAAGCAATTGCGGCCTAGCGTCATCGCCTGGAAGGTCAAGTCCGTTCAATTTCTGTGGTTTAACCTCACGAGAGCGGAGGGTAATTCATGCTGTCTCCTTTTTCGTTGGCGATATGTTAAAAAACTAAAACTGAAATGAATTTACATTTGTTTCTTTGTTTTATTTTTTATTAATTTCTTACCCAGGCAATATCGTTTCAGTTTAGTTTTTCTTAAAGGATAGAGTTTTTATTTTTCTAAAAATATTTTTCATTGCTTAACCCTGGTATGGGCATGAAGAATGATTACAGCGACCGAGAAGTGTTTCACTAGCAAGGACCACCACAACAATGTAATTTAAGGGTTTAATGGAAATTCAGGAGGTATTGCATGTTGTGGACAGACAAAAGGATGTAGAGGGGAGGAGTGAAGATGGAAGAATGACAGGAGGATGTACTGAAGACCGGGAGGAGGGAGACTCAGTGTGCTGATTACAGGACACCAGACGGTACATAGAATGAGACATGGGAGAGTTATGCACCAGACTGAATAGGAAGGGAAGAGGGGAGAAGAGAAGAGAAGATGAAGGAATGAAGTAGGAAGGAGGATGGATGAAGGGAAAGGGAGGGAAGGTCGAGAAATCTTAGACAAACAATGCAGGATGGGTTGACCCAGCCCAGTCGCACTAAATGCCATATGAATTTTGCAAGTCATTTCGCGCTTTTTCACTTTAGGATTAGGCAACAAAACCGCTGTAGGTTTAGGAAAGAACTACATATTTGGGCTAGAAACTACTATGTTTGTACAGTGAAAATTACACAGAACGTTGTGAACACAGGACTCGAACGAACAGCTGATAGTAATGGTGACACATGGGACACAAACAGCAGTCTCCTGGATGAAAGCCTCATATTTATTGGACCCATCCACCTCCCTTCCCACCCGCCATGTGTCTCTCTTTTCCCTCTACGTCACCACACTCCTGGCACACTTTCTCTGAGCGTTTACTGGTGCCGTGGATGGGTTTGCGTTGTAGTTAATGGAACGCCCGGTGCGTTAAATACCGGTGCCAAGGGGTGCTTTGTGCTGCGGTATCGAACGCCGATGGCCGTGACAAAGCCTCTGTATTTGATGCACTGGGAATGAGAACAGGCTGTCTGTATTGACTGCAATCTAAACGTACCCGCCTAAATATGCTACGCTCAGAGTTAGTAACGTAGAATAAAAAGTGAGATTATGATGGGCAGGAGGGGAGGTGGATGGGTCCAACAACCGCAGGTTTCAACCAGGAGTCCCAAAGTGACATATGTTTTCTGTACTTCTGTTAGGCTGTTTCTGTACCTATTTCATTTAGTTTACATAGTTATTTTAAGCAAAACCATGACATTTTCCTAAACCTAACTAAGTGATTTTGCTGCGGCCGTTACTGTAGATTTGTTGCTTGGTGTAAAAATGACACGCAAAAAGGCTAAAATGCATTCTGAATAAATATTCGCTTAATGTCGTGCTATTTTTATGCCTTACCACGAGATAAGGTTGGTTGACCAAGTATAAGTAGCCTTGACAGGCGATTAGAGGTGTGGTTGAGGCGTGGCCCTGCTCCCAAAAAACGAATCAACTTTATTTCAATGTGCATTCGGGCAGGTGAGTGTTGTATTAAGGTAGACTTGAAAAAATGTGACCCTGTCCTTTAAGCATTTCAAACACATCTTTTTACAGCGCAGATGAAAACATATTCACCCTTCTTGGACAAAATGTCTCATTGTGTTACAAATCTGAATCACAATAGATGTAATTAAGATTTTTTTGGGGACACAGATCAAGAGAAAATAAACACTAATTATAACGCGAGAGCAATTGTTCAAACATATTAAACACTGAATTGAGTATTGACGTCCCTTTTCTATGAGATGCCTAAATCATCACTGATGCACCCAACTCTGAAGTTGCATGATAATTTGAATTTGAATGACGATCATCTGTGTGTAATCAAGGGTTGATTATTGCAATAACAGGGACTTTTACTTTTACTCATGAAGAAAAGAAGTTGTTCATATTGTGTCTTTGAACGTTCTACCTCTTTGAATGCAGGTTACCTCGAGCAAGGCCTGATGGTGAAGGATAAGAAGCTGCTACTTGATCGCTACATGGCCACCTTCCAGTTTCGTCTCGACTGCATCTCCATGCTGCCGACTGACTTCCTGTATTTCCTCCTCGGCCTCAATTACCCAGAGATCCGCATCAACAAGCTGCTGAGAATCAACCGCATGATGGAGTTCTTCACGAGAACAGAAACTAAAACCAACTACCCCAACATCTTCCGTATCGGAAACTTGATCATGTACATCCTCATTATCATCCACTGGAACGCTTGCTTCTACTTCTCTTTCTCCAAATACATCGGTTTCGGTGCTGACGACTGGGTTTACCCAGCTCTGGATGATCCTGACCAGCCTGCGTTTGGGGAGTTTGGCAGGAAGTATTCGTTCAGCCTCTACTGGTCAACACTGACCCTGACTACCATCGGAGAAACTCCACCACCGGCCCTGGACTCAGAGTTTTTCTTCCACGTGATTGATTTTTTAGTGGGGGTCTTGATCTTTGCCACCATTGTAGGAAACATCGCCACCATGATCTCCAATATGAATGCTGCCCAAGCTCAGTTTCAGGCCCGGATTGACAACATCAAGCAGTACATGCGGGTAGATGGACCACATTTTTTAAACTCCAAAAATTGGAACAAAATAATATTTTTTTTGATTATATGTTGAATGTTTTCCTTTTGTTCACAGGTCCGAAAGGTCAGCCACGAGCTCGAGTTGCGAGTCATTAAGTGGTTTGACTATCTTTGGAATAACGGCAAGGCGCAGGATGAAAGAGAGGTGCTGCGGTATCTTCCAGACAAGCTAAAGGCTGAGATCGGCATCCAAGTCCACATGGACACACTCAAGAAAGTTCGTATTTTCGCAGACTGTGAGGCGGGACTGCTGATCGAGCTGGTGCTCAAGCTGCAGCCACAGGTGTTCAGTCCCGGAGACTATATCTGCAAAAAGGGCGACATTGGCCGTGAGATGTACATCATCAAAGATGGAAAACTTGCAGTTGTTGCTGATGATGGCATCAGAGAGTTTGTTGTGTTGGGAAGCGGCAGCTATTTTGGTGAGATCAGTATCCTCAATATTAAAGGCAGCAAAGCAGGCAACCGGCGAACAGCCAACATCCGCAGCGTTGGATACTCAGACCTCTTCTGCCTGTCCAAGGATGACCTGATGGAGTCACTGCAAGAGTATCCGGATGCCAAAGGCATGCTAGAGGACAAAGGGCGGGAGATCCTGATGAAAGATAATCTGATAGATTTGGACCCAGCTAACATCCAGCCTGAGGCCAAGGAGCTGGAGGAGAAGGTCAACAAATTGTACAGCACAATGGAGCTGATGCAATTCAAGTTGAAGAAGATTCTGGTGAAATACAAGGACGCGGACAAGGCTCTGAAACATCGCATCGCAGATCTGGAGCACCTAGCAGGAGAGGAGGTGGAAGAAGAGGACGAGGAGGAAGAAGAGGTGAAAAAGGTAGAGGTAGAAGGGGAAAAAGGTGAGGAGAAAAAAGAAGAGGAAGGAGAAGGAGAAGAGGAAAAGGAAGAAGAGGAAAAAGACGAGGAGATAAAGGAAGGCGAAGGAGAAGGTGAGGAGGAAAAAGGTGAGGATGCAAAAGATGAAGAAGGAAAGGATGAAGAGGCAAAAGAAGAAGATAAAAAATAAACCCATAGTTTCTGCAAAACACTGAGCACTTTTCTAATTAGCCACAAGAAATCTTTCCTACTGGACTTGCTTCTTAAATGACTAGAGATTGGCTGAATTACCGACTGGAACTTGTCTTAAAAAGGTATTGCCGTTGTATATATTATCAAATTAACGACAGTAATTCAATTGGACAAATATTGCCGATGACAATATTGATATTGAATTCAAATAAAATATTGGCTTCAGTTGTCCTATTTATTGTGATTATCTGCTCATTACATGCATGCAGTCTTTTCAAAATAAACTTTCGTCTTCACAGAAAACAACTTGGTTAGGTAGGTAGCCATTTGCGAGTAAGCCCTCCAATGACTCTGGGCAAGTGTTACTTATCTCACATGCTTTCAAATCCAGAAATGGCCTGAGGGTGATGCATTTAAAAATCAGCAGTCTTTTAGATTAGAAAGGGTGATGTGGCTGTTTAATTCATGTTTATCTAAATGCTGTCACTATTAGTTTGCACGGCAGCTAGATTCTCGCAATATCACGCGAGAATTGCTGGATCACATATCAGAGGAAAATCCATTCTTGGCTAGAGGCTTTCGCGAGTTGGTTAGGGTTAGGCATCGACCTTGAATAGTAAATGTTAGGATAGGTGGTCGGGCAGCGAGTCTCATGAGAGTTTTTGCAATTTGGTTACCTTCTAGACACAAACCAAAAACTCATCTGGTCAGGATTCAAGAAATGCATTTGTGTCCTGCAAGCCAGATCTCGGACCAATCAGCGTTCTGTGAGGAGCTACTGGCAGCAAACGGCACTGAAGGCTTTTCTCGTTGGAAAAGATGTTTTCGCTCTTCTTCCGACTGGCTTCAGAAAGAGTTTGATTGACAGATGGTTCATCCAATCACTGCCAAGTATTTTTTCTGAAAGTGCCTGCCCTTTTCTAAACACTTTCCAATGACGGCTTCTCAGATGGTTCTGTGTAACAGACCATCTGGCAGATCAGGTTACACACAGGCCATTCTTGGCTGTCTATAGTGCAGTTAATAAATTAGCAGACCGTCAGTACAATAACTCAGAGATGCTGGTGACTTTGACCTAAAGTCTAAAAGGGATGTGAAACAATCTCAATCTGTCACAGCTGATTGATGAGCTGACCGGATCAAATTTGAAGCATCCTTCAAAATCAACATTCATAGATTTGATTCTGTCCAATTAGGAGGGACAAAATTGCCCGAAGTTACCTTTTCATTTTGTTATGTCGCAGTTATCTTTTATGTTGAAAGAGATCAAATTTGCCATTTAGTCATGCATACCTTTTACCCTAGAAACGTTGTCTAGAAAGGGTGAACGCTTTATATTCAATGAGCCCATTCCCTGTTTCAGTCTGCGCTCACACTAAACTACATCACTGCTGCAGTGAAAATTACTGGATTTGAAAGAATTTAGGCTATTTTCTGCGGCTCAAGTGACTTCCTTAGTGTATTTTTCCTAAAGTGAAACAAAAAGTCAACATTCAAACCTCAGAAAAAAAATTGTTGTGAGGTGACATGGTTGTCTGGTTTTGAGCTCAAAGCTATAAAAATAAAACATCTGATTTTGTTAAATTGAAAAGTGTTTCTACTTGAAGGGAGAGGCTTTGGAGAGACAGAAACAAGTGCACATGTTGGAGATTACCATGCAAATGTGTGTACGTGCTTCTTGTGTGTGTTGCTCTACATCACTGAACATGTTTGATTTGAATTTGCTCAGAAATGACGGAAAGAAAAATTACATCAAAAGCTCACAAATCTTCCTCACTTGTCGGTGCTTTACATGAACACACATCATCGGCACATTGAACTGAACCATTTCCACTCAAAGCCTGACGTCTGAAGGAACACAAATAAAGACCACTTACTCTCTCCAGCGTGAAAGCAGCTTAGCATGTGACAATTGATCATCTTTTGTGTTGGTCTCTCAGCACTGATGACTAGGAAGCACCAGCACATTCACAAGCTTTAATGCATTATTTAAATCATTGATAAAGCCGAACAAAGAAGAAAAGCAACCAGTTTGTGATATATTGCACCGATGAATGATGAAGACAGAGATGACGGCGATTTGTCGCCATTTTTGGAGGAGCTGTGTTCGTCACTTTGCCAGCTCCTGTCATTTCCTTTGACTTTATAGTCAGTGCGGTGCATTGAGGGAGTAGATCAATGTATTTGCATTAATGAATGAAGGGACAATGACAGCAGATGGTTTGTTATACTGTACTGCACATGGTAGCATTTGAGCAATTAACGAACAATGAGCCTTGGTACTCTACTCTTATCTTATCCTTAATGTCGTATCCTACTTTTTCATGTAAGGTTTGCTCGTACGTGTTCCAATTTAGATTCATCAAACTCTCTTAACTGGAAAAACTTAATTACTCGTTTCAGCTTGATGAATGCCATCTGTTTATCATTAACGATAGCTTGCCATATAGTGCATCTTGCTCAGCTCCATTTGTAAGCAGTTTCATTCACAAAACTGTTACCAAAGAGTAAAAAGAAGACTTTCATGAGCTTCAAGTCCGCTATCAGAAATCAGAACACATTTAGCACATTTAGCTATTTAAACATATTAGTACTATAGGCCTGCAGCAGCCAACGGCTTGAGTGAATGCCTGACATGAAGGTAGGTGCTAAAAAATGTCTTGCTAAGGAAAAGTGGTCCATGATGGGTGAGACGGATTAGGCGGTTATGTGATGTTTCAATTTAACAGTGACTACGTTTACATACACAACATATTACAGTTTTTTCCCTCTTTCCGAGAAAGACAATATTCCTACTAAACTGTTTAAATGATTAATGAAATTTGATATTCCACTACGTTAACATGGAGCTGTGCATAACGTAACCGGTGGTGCACTTGTTCCATGTGAATACACAGCCTCCCTCTCTCATTCCTTAAACCACCTCCTTGAAAAGGCCGGCATTGTGATATTTGCACATATCCAAAAACCTGTTGATATCCTAGTCTTTCATAATGTTTAAAAGTAGGTGTGTTTCTCCTTCCAACCAGAAATGTAGGCTTTTCTTTTGGGCATGCATCTCTGCAAACTGTTGGCTAGATGTTTGTACAACGCACAGAGCTGGCCGTAAACAGGCAATAGGATGCGTGTCGCAAACTGCTGTAAAAATCCCATTTGAGACACATTTTCAAAATGCGCTGTATACACGTCCAAAGAATGTTCCTAAAACCTGAATAATATCGGCATATCTCACATGTCTTAATCGCAAAGTGATCAATTTGGAATAAGGTCTAATTCAGAAAATACAAACGGATCGTCATAAAGAACCTGAGTTATAAATTTGACCCCAGAGACTAGGATTTGCATCCTGAGTCCAGTTTGTGGTTTAGTTTAGGCAGCAAAAGTACTTTAGATAAGATTTGGGAAAGATTGTGGTTTAGGTTAAATGTTAATAAATGCATTGTGTCTCACATTGTGTTGACTTTTTTTGTATTAAACCAGACAATGATCTCCCCTTAACCTTAACCAAGTGCTGAGAGTTTAATAATGCTGTAGTCACAACAAAAACAAGTGAAATATATTATCAGGGAACATTTTACTGAAACGTTAATTAACAACATTTCCTCATTATGAAACAAGAAAATGTAATTTCTTTCAAAATATATTTGCATTTGCAAATGACTTGTAATAAACATCATTTCTAGGAGACAGGTTTGTCTGTTTTTATTGCAACTTTACTATGTACTAATACATTTATCATTTGTCAGGTTTTAGTTGTGTTGGAATGCAAATTAGCTGTTGAGTTAAACCCTGCACATTCACATTGATTTAATGTTATTGTTGACTAATGGACACTGTCCCCGATGAATAAACAAAGAACCCAGGGCCTTGTGTCAAATTTGCAAATTTGGGTTTAACCACATAACCACAAGCAAAGAGCCCACAGCTAATTCTTTTTTTCTTATTATTGTATTATTATAATAATCTTAACTCAACGTCCACTTGCTAGCTTTCTGTGGAGCTTTTTACCCTATCTCATGGTTTTCATCAGTTGCTGGAGTTTGATTAGTTGTCACAGAAATAGCTATGTTGTCATTTTGTACATGTATGTTAAAGTGTCACTACATTCAATTTAAAAATACAAAATTGTAGATATTGTTTATTTGTGCAACAGGTTTCCTCTTTTCCCATCTCCAGGTCTGATGCTTCAAATCCTTTGCTTTTATCTGGACCTGTACAGCACACTCTATGTCGTATAAATACCAATGTCCAATACTCTATGTTGTCATGAACTCAATTGTGATAGCCAATGAGAACATCTTATCAGACCGAGAGTGGTGAAGTGATGGAGCGCATGTCATTTGTCTGGGGAAATTGCTGTCTATAAGGCTGATTTCCCAGTGGAGATATTTCTCTGTGGGCTTCAAAGCCTGAGGGTCTTCCCTGTATTGACCAGTATTAGCACAACACAACAAGAGGAAAGAAGAGTTTAGGGTCATATTTTATTTATATTTGCTATTCGGTTACTTTGAATTTCTTGCTGCTCAACTCAGTTCAGCAATGACTGCACCCTCTAAGAAACTCATCAAAAAAATGGCCATAATGCAAATAATCAAAATGTTTGATCACTAGTGAATTAATTGGAAATAGTGAATTATTAAAGTTGCAGCTGCTGTGCTCTATGCTGCTGTTATTAACAGTGTGCATAGTCCATCTATTAATACTTCCCAACTCTCAGCCCCAAACCCGTTGATTCCTGCTGAAGATGTGAAGCTTTAAAGATGTGTTGTGAATTTTCATAAGGCTTGAATCATTTTCTAAAACAGCTGGTTGCAGTAGTTTTTAGTAAATGTTTATCAAACAGGAGGAAATAGTGATTTTGTTAAAATTGTTTTCAGCTGCAGATTGATACAAATTTGATGCTCTGAGTAACAGCAGAACAGTGAACTGTGTTTTAGTGTATAATCACCTGAAAATATGAATCGTTATGTTTTCGTTACCTTAGAATGAGCTGTTTATAGGGTGCGGGTCCTCTTCACGAAGCCGGCCGCCATGTTTCTGCAGTAGCCCAGAACGGACAAACTAAAAACGTTTTTCCAGTTTTCGCTTAGGCCACTGTAGTTCTCCTACACACGCGGGAGAAGTTTCAGTTGGTTGCGATCTGCAACCTCACCACTAGGTGGCACTAAATCCTACACACTGCACCTTTAATTACAAATTTGAGGTACTTTCACATGAGTATTTTTATTTTATAGTACTCTACTGCTCTACATTTCATAAGAAATGTTAAGTTAATTTCATAAATTCTGTTTTGGTTTGTTGTCAACACTAAATTGTATGTGAATGCTGATTAAGCACTATTGATTCAAAGAAGTAACTTTTTTTCTTCAACAGATCTTTACAATATAAGCAAATGGGAGGAATCTTCAAATCCTCCTCAGCCTACTCCACTTCAAACTTAGCTCCTGCATATGTAAAGCTACATATTTAATCTGAATATTAAAAAGGTCACAATACTTTGAACTGTTAAACTTGTATTCAGCTTTTTGATATTGTTTACAGTTCAGGACCTCTCTTTCTCTCTCTCTTCAAACTAACAGGGCTGCTGAGTAGCTCAATGGTTACAGTGCATACCAGTTGTCCACACACCTTGTGGGACTGGTGGTAAAAAAAAATTACCACATCTCCTCTTGCAGGACCGGTGTGTAACATTTCAGGGGATCTGAAATTGAATATATTATATTCTTATCTATGTTTTCATTAGTGTATAATCATCTGAAACTCTGGCTCAAATCTCGAGAGAGCCTTTTAGCGGCAGCGACGTACATGAAACCTGCCTTGGCGGAGGTCTGCGGTCTCCGAGTGCACTTCTAGTTGAATAATAGCAACAACTTCTTCAGTGCCTCCATATTTTTCAGCATGATGTAACATAATATATCATCTAGTGCTGTATCTGACGTAGCTGAAAACTTCTTCCACCGCTATCTATCTCATAGGGTACTATAGGAGCATATTGTCCTCCTGGTGTTTAAAACCCAGGGCAACAAACGGTACATGAAAGCTTCACTCCTGTCACTTATTTAATGGAGCTGTATTGGAAAAAAACCTGCCAATACTGCCGAGCCCTCTCCCCCAGCTCTCATAAAACACTAATGCTGCATGTAGGGAATGAATGTGGTGAAAGTGACGTCCACTGATTGCAGCAGGGAGACAGACTTCACTGCAAACACTGCACTAATAGGAGGACGGGTGATAACATTTATGCATAAAACATACCTCAGCTTGTCATTATCATTAGGGTCATTGTCAGGAGCAAGAGTGCTTTATTATTATCAGAGGTGATATTCACAGATAATTGCTGTGCTTTAAATTCTAAGTCTCCAGTCTTGTCCTGATTGCTTATGCAGGTGACTGTCTGCATGTAGAATCATTTTAGCTGAGACAAAACTATCTTGAATCTGTGTCACAATGTTTCAGTAGGACAAACATGCCCTCTAACAGACTGTAATTGATTAGTGTGTGACAGGCTGTTGCTGGTCAATACTCGCTTTGCCCACAATAACAAAAGAACAATAAGCCACAAAGTAAAGCTTAAATGTTGTTTTCTTCTTATAAAGGTAATGCTCAGCTGTTAATGTCTGAGGTATGGACTAATGAAGAAATGTCAGAGGAGCAATGGTCTTTCATTAGCAAATAAATTGCTCACCCCGGTTACATTTTGAATTGATCAAAGCAAATAGCCCCGAGCCCTGACACGAGTTCTGACACACCACGGAGGCGGCTATGAGAAGAGCTGACGAGAACGCTGCAGCTGAACCGATGCATACCCGTTGCCCTGATGTTTTCACCAGAACTATAGTGGGGGACGCGCAAAAATTACATTTCACGTCAAAAAATGTAATTACCAAATGACAATGGAGTCTCTACACCCACATAACAAAGCCACGGCCAGATAATGAGCCTGCACCTCATTAAAGCAGCCAGTCTCTGAATGATCAGAGGAGAGAACAGACTATAGGGGTCAAGACTGGACTCTGTGGAAATATGCAGCATCACATGCAAATGAAGCATTTTTTAACATCGTCTTTTGTCTTGGTCACTGTTCTTTGACAGTTATTACTGTAAATCACATACTACACACTATAGGCGAGCGGCTAATGGGGCCCCAATGGTGTTTTAGTGTCAGGCCATTAACCCATTTGTGACTGAACTTAGTATGGTAAGGAAAAATGCCACAACATTTGTTCTGATTGGTCAAAAGTCTTGAGATTTGGTACGGACAAACTTTGAACAAGTATCTAACAGTGAAACTTTGAAATCTTTCGTCACATGAAAAATCACACTTTTATTAATACCCATAGTCAGGGTTTTTGAAAAATGAGGAAAAACGCTAACATTGTGTTTATTAAAGGTTTTCCATATATTTTTTACACTGCATATGTGTGTATATCTTTGATATTCAACTTGTTACGAGTTCATACTAAATACAGTACCTTGTAGCTTCTGAGATACGGCCATTTTTTTTATCATACTATATCTATGATTTGGGCACACGAGACGACTGTTTTTTCCTAAAATATAATAGGGAAAAACTCACTTTTCAGCCGAACCATTTGACCAATTTTGAAAATCTCTTCACATTAGTGCTCATGCAAGCCGAGAGAACACTTCCACCTATCCATCCATTATCCGTAACCGCTTATCGTGGGGTGCTGGAGCTGATCCCAGCTGACATTGGCGGAGGCGGAGTACACCCTGGACAGGTCACCAGACTATCACAGGGCTGACACATAGAGACAGACAACCATTCATGCTTACATGCACACCTACGGGGCAATTTAGAGTCAACAATTAACCTAACCTGCATGTCTTTGGACTGTCGGAGGACGTTGGAGAACCCAGAGAAAACCCACGCTAACATGCAAAGATCATGCAAACTCTACACAGAAGGACCCCAAGCTGAATTTGAACTTGCAACCTTCTAGCTGTGAAGTGACAGTGCTAACCACTGCACCACCACGCAGCCCTACTTCTACCAATAGGTTAAATAGGCGTTATCGGTTGTTCCAGAGATGTGGGTCAGTAGGAGCCTACTACACCTTTTATGTTGTAAAAGAAAAAGCAAATCTTAAAAGCAACACGTTCTAACACATAAGACTGAAGAAAATGTTACATTTTGAACACAAGCAAAACTAAACTTTTTTAGAAGGCTTGTGAACATAAAGACAACTTCCCGTTGTTGCTTACACAGGATGCAAAACCCAGTCTCCTGGATGAAAACCCTGTGTTTTGTGTCCCATCCATTGAGAATGTGTGGCTATACTGCAGCGCCTGACTTCCGCTTCTGCTCCTGTCATAATTACTACGGTCGCTAGAGGTCGCTGTTGTCTTCTTTAATTCCTTCTTTCAGTGATCAACCATGTCAATAGATGATAAAACCTACTAGTGGGTGTAGTAGGCCCCTATTGACACATATCTATGGTGCTTAGAGTAACTGATAACACCCATTTAATGGGCTGACACTGGAATCATTGTGATCTTTTCTTCCTATTCTAAATACTAATTTCAGTAGTGTCCTTTGTGTGTTAGGATGCATCAACATAACCACAACGTCTCTGCATCAGGGGACCTTTGTTATATGTCATCCTCTTCTCTCTCTCTTCCCATGTTTCCAGTCTGTCAGTAGATGCTAGAAATTACTTTAATTTCATCATCATAAGGTGGATATGAAAGAAAATGGAAAAAGAGCAACAATATAAATGTAAACCTTTCTGACAGCTTTTCAGAATTCACCAGATCTTGACTTGTCAGCATCAAACTGTAAACACTGTCAGTCTGTCAATCTCAAACAATCACAAACGTGTTTTTCTTCCCTTATTTTTGCACATTATTAAAATGAAACGTCGTAGAATATACTTCCACAGTGTTCCTCTGAGAGTTTAACTTCATATTTCCCTCAGGAGGACACCTCTAAATATTGAAATAGACTTACTGTGGTGCAGACAGTGTAAGTGTCACTGATTCTATATCATATTGATCTGCGGCGTGTGTCTGCTGAAGGGAACTTAAAGACTCAGGATCTGCAAAAGTTTGAAAGTTTCCCCACAGAACCTGAAAGACCATTTAATGTGTTTTTTTATTTTTTTTTCTCTCTCATTATCCTGTTATCAAAAACAAACCAGACTTTTATAAAGAAAGTACCTATCAAGAATTAATTTGTATGCACCTGTATGTATGTATTCCTCTTTGCTCAGTATTACTGAACATTGGATTTCCCATTTAGATGTATCTAACTTCCCGCTAGTTCATCCCTGCAAGTATCACATCCTTTCAATCACACAGTAATGACTTCCCCTGCTCTGTAATAAAGGCCTCTCGGATTGTGCAGTCAACAACCGGAGAGCCCCAGATGAGGTCCATTCCTTCTAGTGGCAACCTCGATATAAACTGCATAGTTGCTTTTTTTCTGTAATTGAGTTTTTTCCCCTTTTCACCTAATGCACTTATTCTCTCTGGGGAATATATACTTTTAATATTGCATTGAGGTCTTGAGCCCTAGGCCTTGGACCCAGTCCCCTGTTCGAAAATGACTTGCCCAAAATTAATATATCTGTAATTCCAAGGTCTATTTGAATAATTGGTATCATAATAAAAGTAACACTTGGAACACAGCATAGATGAAAGCAACAAACAAAACTGTACACTTTCAGAGTGAATATCCCTTTGGAATGAAGCAGTTGCCCCAAAACCTCTAACAAACCATATCACAACATCTGAACATTACCTCTGCACAGACTGATGCTACTAAAGTGAAGCAGAGCAAAGTTGGAGTGGTTTTAGTGGAGGTATGTTAAGGCGGATTCTTCAAATTGGCCATTTGGATACATTTGGGTACCATCTGTGTCAATTGTAATTTTCTCTTTTAAACTCATTTAATTTAATTTACATTTATTAATTCCATCTAAATACCACTGTTTTTGGCTTTGTTTTGACAAATCAATCAATCAAAGCTCTATACATGTTCCCATTCATAGAAAACCATGACTCATTGGTCTACTTGACCAGCTCATACCTGTATTGAACAATAGTGTCAATCTTGCAGCCTGCAAGACCCACTGAAAGTTACGCCCCATTCTATTATTCTATTATTATAAAAATAATGAGTTGATGAATAATTACCACCATCGCACATGTTGTAATATATATATATATAGAGTGAAAATATATATTATAAAAAGTATCAATCAATTTGATGTTGTGATAAACCATCATTTGCAAATAAAAAATATATATTATAAAATGTATCAATTTAATATTGAGATAAACCATCATTTGCAAAGATAATTTCTTTAATCGCAGGTTGAACGCCACAATAAGAAACAGAAAGGGGCGTAACTTTCAGTGGGTATTGCAGGCTGCAAGATTGATACTATTGTGCAATACAGGTATGAGCTGCTCAAATAGACCATTGGGTTATGGTATCTATTAATGGGAACATGTACAGAGCTTTGATTGATTGATTTGTCAAAACAAAGCCAAAAACAGTTGTATTTCATTTAAATTAAATTAAATGAGTTTAAAATGGAAAATTACAAGAGGTTACAGATGGTATCCAAATGTATCCAAATGGACGATTTGAAGAATCCGCCTTAACATACCTCCATTAAAACCACTCCAACTTTGCTCTGCTTCGCTTTATTAGCATGGTTTTAAATACATGTATTCAACGGGTCACACAGGAAAAATGCCACAGTAGACTTTAAACCGAAGTTAAAAAATGTAATGAGAATGTTATGCAGTATTCATTCATACGAACTAAGTCACTGAATATGTATGCTCTATTTCCACACTGCAAACACTGTTGTGATATTAAACTGAGTCCCCATCATGACACTTTTTGCAGTATTTACATATCCTCGGGGACAAAACTTCAAAATTGTCAGTTATCTCATATGAATTTCAATCAGCATTAATATGCAGGATTGCAGAGCAGAGCAAAACAGTCATTTGATTTACGTAGGCTGCTCGGCCTAACACATAAAACCCCCTTGTTTTAAACCACTACAACATCAATCATTTTAACAACATCTTGTAATGATTATGGGCTTCTTAATTAGGGGTAATTTAGGTTTTGTTTCTGCATCACACAACCCTCTCGATTACTCAAACATACCTTTAGCCTACATTCAGATGCATTTGAGAACATAAACAATAAGACTATAATGTTTGGGTAACCTTGGCAGCTTTTTACGTAGACCTGACATCTGTATAGTAAGTATCTTAAGATAAATTTCAGGATGTGTGTGAACAATTATATTTCTTCTGCTGTGTTGTGCAGTAGCTATAATGCATCCGCACTATGAACTGAAGCCTTTCTAGATCAGATTATAGCTAGGTATGTGTTGTTTCAAACAACTAAATGACTCTGGACACCTGCTTACTGTGTAGTAAAAGACAAATAGCTGTCTGTTGAAAAGCTTTACTGGACTGATTGGATTTGATCTGCCATGGAAGACATGTAAATGTACCCGTGCAGAGGTTACCACATAGCACTAAAGGCTATGCAAGGAGATGAAGGAGGTTCATCCGATGTGAACAGTTGGATGTCTGGGGGGGACTGCAGCCTGAGAGTTGTGAATATTGATGTGACAGAAAGAGGAAGAGTCGCAGCCATTAGGATACAGTATTGCACATTTCTTTTTCTATTTAAATTTGACAGTGGTGGGAAAACTCCACAGAAGGAGGCTGAACTGTATGGACTGTATAATGGTACGTGTCCACAGGATCCGTCCTTTCCACGCTTCCCATTCATTGTCTATGTAAGCAGCCGTGCAATGCATTCTGGTAGCATCGCGTCGAGAAACGGAGCGTCACAACACCCGCTCTTCATTTGCATAAAGTTGAGGTCTATGCTACTTTATGCAAATCACCGGGCGTCCGACGTGACTCGCCACCTCTCGAAACTTCCGAAAATCTTTTAAAATAAACGTTGTCGATCCAAAATAAAGAAAAATTCAGCAACTGCATGGCTTATTTCTCGCCTCAAATGTTTTCAGAAACACATTTCGGTGAACTATATTCGTGAAATAAGAGAAGAAAGTTTCCAAACAAGCTTCCATACTGGTTCCGGTTTAAAAGCTGGGAGCAGCAGCCCACGGAGGGAAAGTCTTTCAGTCCAATCAGGTGGGGACAGCCTTGTGTCAAGTGACCGCCCACCAAGCGTCCAATGTTGGGAAGCGTCGCGTCCCCT